>JARSSU010038934.1:0-22011 GCA_029619165.1 Eurosta solidaginis
GAGGAAGAGGAGTCGATCTACCACTTTCTCTGCCGATGTCCGGCGCTTCAAAGAAGAGGCTCAGATTTCTGCATCTTCGACAGCCTGGCAGAGGTTGGGAAGGTGGACGTCTCGCTTCTCTTGGGTTCATCAGGGAAAGCAAGTGGTTCGTTGAGGACCACTAGGAGTTAATGAGGCGAAACAAATTTGCCCCCACCCTGTACTTGCTGAGGGCACTCACAATGGAAAAAAATATCTCCGAGTGGAAGTGAGAGTAACACTAACGCACGCCCTCTTAACCTAACCTAACCTAGCCTGAAGCGGTAATGGACAAAGTATATATCGGCAGGCTTTTGCACATAAGCTCTTAGCCAATTGAGTGCAAGGTAAGAAGAAAAATCTAAAGCCGGTATGAAGACTAAGGGAGGGAAGAAAGTGTTCAAACATAATTCGTTACATAATGTGTAACTATAACCACGCAGACAATAGCTTGGCATCGCTAACAAAAACTATAATATTATTGAAAATTCATCCACATAGAAGTTGTTTAGTGAGATGGAATACCTTTGGTGAACTACTCGGTAAACTATATTTCGAAGTGCTGAAAGGCTAATAATTTTACCTGTTCCAGTTTAAGTTGAGAAAGTTGCAGCTCAATGTCAGAAATTTTGAATTTATAAAAGCGAAATATATGGATGATTCATAAACCACGCTAAAAGTACAAAAAACAGAAGGAAGCCTAAGAAATGTCAGGTTGGGTTATCTCACATTAACCCCTTCGGTCCTCCAGGGATACTATTGTCCCACGAAAAGTTTCTAAGTTCCTAAGTCTCTTATAAGTCATTTAAAGTGGCGCAAAAAAGTCCCAGACATTAGTGTAGGATTATTTACATTAGCCATTATAAACATGCACGTTCTTAGACATTTTTTTGTTTTTCTCATTAATTTTTCGACAGTGCTCAAAGAAGCTCATGCTAATTGCGTTCTTGTGCTTAAAATAATTGTTCAAAAAGCGTTAAATCGTGACTGTTTCTAAATAGGAAACTGCATTTGATTACGGTAAGTTACAAAATATATATTTAATTGGTTATTTCCAAAAAATTTGTATATTTATTTACTTTGGGACGATTATGTCCCTGCAGAATTTTTTTATGGGACATTAATGTCCCAGTAGATAGTTTTCGACTCTATATATGTTTAATGTTAATATCTTTTAGGAACTGTATATTATTATTATTTATTAGGATAATATAAAATATAACACTAATTTAACAGCACACTAGCTACATTGGCCTTCAGTGCTTGGTTTCTTAGTAGATGATACATATATTCTTATCAGGTACGAAATATTTAGTTATAAAAATTTACAGTTTTTCAATTAAACCAATATTTTTTATATAGTTAAATATTTTTATTACATTGTCTTCTGTGATAGTTTTCAAAAGTGTTGAAGGATTTTGAAACCAAATAAAGTTTACGCTTAGCTTGTAAGATTGCACAGGTATCAAGAATGTGTAGAAGATTGAGGTGGTTGTTGAAGAAAGGGCATTGGGAGGGAGATGTAGAAAGGAGTGTGTTTATGAGTTAGTTTTGAGTGGCCTATCCTTAAGCGGACGAATGCAGAAATTTGTTGTCTGGATAGTGAGGATGGGAAAATTGACTTTTTGCCTTCAGGATTAAAGGTTTTGTAAGGGTGAGTGAATTGCGACCACGACTCATCATGTAGTTTCAAAAGATAGTTTTTAATACAAGCTTGAAGGTCTTTAGAGAGAGGGGGAGCAACAAGAGTTGTGGGAGAGTGGTGCATATTTTTTGCCGCTAGATCGGCAAACTCGTTTTCCCTGGATACCTTTATGACTTGGTATCCAAATGATACGTATTTTGCTTTGGGTTCTTATCAAACAAACTCGTATTTGGCAAAGAAGTTGATTACTGTTGTGGATATTTTTTAATCCTTGTATCACCGAAAAGCTGTCTGTGAATATAGCGAACTTGCCTTTGTACTTCGAGGCATATTCGACTGCTTTATGGATAGCAGTTTCCTCAGATGAGAATACTGAGCTGTAGTTAGGTAGCAAGCCTCCTGTTAACAGTGTTCCATTGTTTTGTACAACAGCAAAACTTGTGCTGAAATCTGTTTTGGGTCCGTCGGTGAATATTTTGGTTCTATTGGCGAGATCTTTACTGTTGATTAGCTCACAGTAGAGGTGTTTGAAAATATCGGAATTTGTGTGACTTTTGGGGTAAGCATTAAGGTCGGAGTTTATTGAAATGGAGGGTAAGGTCCATGTGGCCTCTTGACCAAGCTTGAGACAGATTTTTGGTATTTGGATTCCCAGATCATGCAATTCTGCAGCACAACGGCGTATGGCGGACTTAATCTTGTATGCGCATTTATGCTTTGAAACAGTCTTCAAAGTATTGTAAAGGGGTCTGTTTGTAGTAGTAAGCAACCTTGGGATTAATCTTAAAGTGGTAGATTTGTACCTATCAGGGATAGATGGTAGACCAGCTTCTGCAGGTACACACTTAATGGGAGATGTTGGGAAGGCATTTATGCTTCTACGGACTGCGACGTGATAAGGCATGTTGAGTAATTTTAAGTTTGAAATTGCACATCCTCCATAAATAGGTAGACCATAGTCTATTTTAGATAAAATCAATGCTCGTGTTATGTTAATGAGTGTTTGGTGTGAATGCATAAGTATTTTGATGAAATATATTTTATGATGTTGAGTCTGGTGATGAGACTATTTCTGAGAGAAAGGCAGTGATCTTTAGATGTATATTTAGCATCAAATATGCCGCCAAGTATCTTAAGCTTTTGAACATTCTCTATATTTATATTCATTGTGTTTATTTGTAGTTGTGGACAGTTTTTCTTCCGGCAGATATGTAATACTTCACATTTGCTGTAAGATAAATTGCTCCTGAATACTTGCTCCAGGAGTTAATATCTAGGAGTAGCTTTGCGAATATTGTTTGAACTGAACTGATGTCTCTGGCTTTTGTGTAAAAGAAGGCATCGTCAGCGTATACACGGAAGTCCAAGCTGTTTTCTTTAGAGGCGATTTTATTTATCTGCTCAAAAGCTATAATAAAAAGTACTACAGAGAGTGGTGAACCCTGAGGTATGCCATTTTCTAAGGAAAATATGGAAGAAAGCTCACCATTGACTTTAACTTGATTTCTACGATTTGTTAAGATTGATTTTATTATCTGATATAATTTTGGGCCAACATTCCAAGAAGATAATTGCTCGAGGACCACATGGACTCCTATGCGGTCGAAAGCTTTTTCGAAATCTGTAGATAGTATAGTTACATGGCTTTTCGATGAGATATCCTGAAAGGCGAACAGAACGAGGATCTTTCAGGTACTGATTTTAGTAGTGGAAACGATAGCCCTTACGTTCCCTCAGAAGGTGACATTGACACTGAAGCTGACTCAAGTGACTCAGAACAAGGTTACTCGGATAAGGATGTTAAGCTGAACGATCAAAATGAGACATCAGATGTATCTGATGTCACTAGTCCAGAAGTTATTATTTAGATCTCGAAAAAAACTTCCTATTCTGGAGTTTATAGTACAACTTGCTGAGTATTTTGTTGCAAAAGGTAGAGAGACCACCAACTACAAAAGATCTCGTCGGCAGGGAAGGCGATCAAAAAGTTTGAAGAATATGAAAAACGTGGGCGGTAATTTGCCGATCCAATGAACTCCGAGACGTCTAAGTACCTCCTGTGCCCAGAGGAAAATTGAGAAAGATCGAAAACTATTTTGGTAATTTGGCGTTTTGTAAAAACTGTTTCGCTTCTCCTTATTCATAAATTATGAAATATTTTACTTTTTTATACTGAATTCAATAAAAAACCTCATAAATAACACTTATACCTCACTAATCAGTTACGTGCAAAGCTTGTTAAACAGAACCCTAAGTAACAGTTCTCAAGTCAAGTCAAGTCAAGTGAAGTGAAGTCTATGCAAAGTATGAGTACAGGGCGCTTATGTCCAACCTCCAACCCGGAATCGAAAAGACTTGAGTATCCGTTTAAAAATGCGATCACAGTTATTCAACAGTTGGGTTCACTTAATGCTTACACTTTTAACCGGAAATCAAACGGAAACAAAGAAAAGTGTTAACTTGTTGCAGATAAGCCTCATTACAAAGCTAAAGCACGCGTGGTTTTTAGTAATTCTTTACGCGTTTTGCGCTCATTACTTTTGATAAGCTAAATTTCGTGGTTGCTTTTTATTTTTTTACGGCATATTATTTGGTTCATGCACTTATTGTTTTTTCTTTTTGTTGTATTTTATTTTGGGGTTGGCAACAAGTTCAGAAAGTAATTAAAAAATACTTTTGAGTTGATTAATTTCTTTTTAGCGCACCGACAGAAAAAAAAATAACGAAAGCTAAAGGAACTCAAAGTTTTGGGAAAATATAAAGTGAAAAATTGCTCAAAACAAGCGAAAATCGACGAAGCAGAAACCTAAGTAGAATATTTTTTTTGATATTTATACTATGCAAAAAATTCAGGGCCTTTTTTTGGCAAAATATTTACAAAATATGAGTCAAACGGGAAAGGCGTACATTCACGCAAGTGTCTGCAAAGTGTGATAGTTCGGGAGTTAGCATGAAAATGAGACTCTAAATAAAGAAAAATTTAATAAAGTTTCTGCGTTCTTTTTAACAAATCCTTCAAATTTGGGGCGGATTTTGCAATTTTGTTCGACCTAGTTTACCATATATGTATCTACACACAATAAAATAAGGTGCTGTGCTAACACCTTAAGGAGTAATATAACATGTAAAGGTGTCTAAGTGCGGGTGTAACCTAACATTATATACTCAGCGTGAGCTTCAATTGCACATTTCATTTCAGATAAATTACTTTTCTACATAACACGTGGCACCGCCCATTAAAAAAAATGTTTCCCCATTTCCTCTTACAATAAAACTTGATAAGTGAAATATCATTGACTCAAAACTATTTTTTGCTAAGTTATAGCTTATTATTCTAGTCTACGACTCTTTTAAACTTGTTTTATATCTAAGTTGCCGTGGTCTTTATCCGATCCCATCCATTTTTACTAGAAATATTTTCTACTATAGGGAAAATTTGTGCACCCAATTTTATTACGATCCGTTAATTTTTCTTCGAGTTATGGCTCCCGAAACATAGAAAATTGCTTAGTCATAAAAGGGGCGGTGCCACGCCCATTTTTTTAAATTTGAAGTTTTTCCTATTTATTGTTGTAAATCCACTTGGGAAATGAAATACCATTGATATAAAGCTGTTTTTGCAAAGATATAGCTTATTTTATTCGTCCACGACCCTTTTAAAAATCTTATATATAAAAGTGGGAGTGGTCCTTAACCGATTTCGTTAGTTTTTCTTTAAAGCATTCCTTATAGTAAAGGCAACCTATCTGCCGAATTTCGTTACGATAGGTTTAATGATTTTTGATTTATGATTAACAATATTTGTAAAATTGATTTTATCACAAAAGGGCGGTGCTACGACCGTTTTAAAAATTTTTTTTAAATTTTTATCAAGAGTCTCAATATAAGTCCACACGTCAAATTTCAACATTCTAGGTGTATTATTTACTAAATAATCAGGTTTTTTGTGTTTTCCCAAAATGTTTTATATATAAAAAGTGGGCGTGGTTATCATTCGATTTCGCTCATTTTCAATACCAATCTATTCTGGGTCCAGATTAGCTCGTATACCAAATTTGGTGAAGATATCTCAATATTTACTCAAGTTATCGTGTTAACGGGCAGACGGACGGACGGACGGACGGACGACATGGCTCAATCGAATTTTTTTTCGATACTGATGATTTTGATATATGGAAGTCTATATCTATCTCGATTCCTTTATACCTGTACAACCAACCGTTATCCAAACAAAGTTAATATACTCTGTGTTTAAAGCATGCTGAGTATAAAAATTAATTTTGATGTACTTTCAAATTTAGCACCAAGATAACGCAGTTTGAAAAAATTTGGTGTAACTGTACAGTATTATACTTTTCGCACTAAGAATGCTCAATTGATAAGCGAAAACTTAGCGGATTATTTCAAGACGCTAAAAGTATCGCTACATACTTGTCCTGATGTATGTATGGAAATATCGAACGGCGCCGAGAAAAGATACAATAGTGGTTAAAATATTTGAATGGGGTGGGGAAAAAATGTCTTTGCTGCATATGACTCATACAGTACGACATTAAACTGTAAAATTCTTACGCAAAGAAGAGAGCTATAAACTTACCCGAAATCGATAAAGATGTAATAAATCCAAAAGCTCCTCCAGCCCAATTGTCAACCTCACCTACCCGTGGCGAATCCTATTCCATGAACAGCGGTAGCTCTGGCGATCCCGAACTCCTGAGGGATCTAAGGGTGGGAGGGCGGTATGGCCTAGAAGGTTTCATGTTGTCATACCAAATCGTTCCTGTGATTTTCGGGCTAGTGCCTTTATGGTGCTTGTTACCGGATCTGCATCCGGCAATGGACCGTCGATATCGGTAGCACTCCCCAAGGCCTTCGGGGAGTGTCCTTATCGCTAAAATAACAACAAATGCAACAACCTGGTAAATCTAATAGACTGTATTATCACTATGCACAAAATCAACGTGAACAAGTAAGGAAGGTTAAGTTCGGGTGTAACCGAACATTACATACTCAGTTGAGAGCTATGGTGACAACACAAGGGAAAATAACCATGTAGGAAAATGAACCGAGGGAAACCCTGGAATGTGTTTATATGACATGTGTATCAAATGAAAGGCATTAAAGAGTATTTTATGAGGGAGTGGGCCATAGTTCTATAGGTGGACGCCATTTAGGGATATAGCCATAAAGGTGGACCAGGGTTGACTCTAGAATGCGTTTGTACGATATGGGTATCAAATTAAAGCTGTTAATGAGTATTTTAAAAGGGCGTGGGGCTTAGTTCTATAGGTGGACGCCTTTTCGAGATATCGCCATAAAGGTGGACCAGGGGTGACTCTAGAATGAGTTTGTACGATATGGGTATAAAATTAAAGGTATTAATGAGGGTTTTAAAAGAGAGTGGTGGTTGTTGTATAGGTGGTCGCCTTTCGAGATATCGCCATAAGGGTCGACCAGGGGTGACTCTAGAATGCGTTGTGCAATATGGGTATCAAACGAAAGGAGTTAATGAGTATTTTAAAAAGGAGTGGGCCTTAGTTCTATAGGTGGATGCCGTTTTGAAATATCGCCATAAAGGTGGACCAGGGGTGACTCTAGAATGTGTTTGTACGATATGGGTATCAAATTAAAGGCATTAATGAGGGTTTTAAAAGGGAGTGGTGGTTGTTGTATAGGTGGTCGCCTTTTCGAGTTATCGCCATAAGGGTGGACCAGAGGTGACTCTAGAATGCGTTTGTGCAATATGGGTATCAAACGAAAGGAGTTAATGAGTATTTTAAAAGGGAGTAATCCTTAGTTCCATAGGTGGAACGCCGTTTCGAGATATCGCCGTAAAGGTGGACCAGGGGTGACCCTAGAATTTGTTTGTACAATATGGTTATCAAAAGAAAGGTGTTAATGAGTATTTTCAAAGGGAGTAATCCTTAGTTTCCATAGGTGGACGCCGTTTCGAGATATTGCCACAAAGGTGGACCAGGGGTGACCCTAGAATTTGTTTGTACAATATGGGCATCAAACGAATGGTGTTAATGAGTATTTTAAAAAGGAGTGGGGCCTTAGTTCTATAGGTGGATGCCGTTTCGAAATATCACCATAAAGGTGGACCAGGGGTGACTCTAGAATGTGTTTGTACGATATGGGTATCAAATTAGAGGTATTAATGAGGGTTTTAAAAGGGAGTGGTGGTTGTTGTATAGGTGGTCGCCTTTCGAGATATCGCCATAAAGGTGGACCAGGGGTGACTCTAGAATGTGTTTGTACGATATGGGTATCAAATTAAAGGTATTAATGAGGGTTTTAAAAGGGAGTGGTGGTAGTTGTATATGTGAAGGGGTTTTCCAGATATCGACCAAAATGTGGACCAGGGTGACCCAGAACTTCTTCTGTTGGATACTGCTAATTTATTTATATATGTGATATCTGCCAAGATTTTAATGGTTTTTTATTTCGCCCTGCAGAACTTTTTCATTTTCTTCTACTTAATATGGTAGGTGTTACAACCATTTTATAAAGTTTTTCTAAAGTTATATTTCGCGTCAATAAAACAATGCAATTACCTTACCATGTTTCATCCTTTTTTTCGTATTTTATTTGGTATAGAATTATGGCATTTTTTTCATTTTTGGTAATTTTCGATATCGAAAAAGTGGGCGTGGTCATAGTCGGATTTCGGCCATTTTTTATACCAATACAAAGTGTGTTCAGATAAGTACGTGAACTGAGTTTAGTAAAGATATATTGATTTTTGCTCAAGTTATCGTGTTAACGGCCGAGCGGAAGGACAGACGAACGACTGTGTATAAAAACTGGGCGTGGCATCAACCGATTTCGCCCATTTTCACAGAAAACAGTTATCGTCATAAAATCTATGCCCCCACCAAATTTTAAAAGGATTGGTTAATTTTTGTTCGACTTATGGCGTTAAAAGTATCCTAGACAAATTAAATGAAAAAGGGCGGAGCCACGCCCATTTTGAAATTTTCTTTTATTTTTGTATTTTGTTGCACCATATCATTACTGGAGTTGAATGTTGACATAATTTACTTATATACTGTAAAGATATTACATTTTTTGTTAAAATATTACTTAAAAAAAAGTTTTTTTTAAAAGTGGGCGTGGTCCTTCTCCGATTTTGCTAATTTTTATTAAGCGTACATATAGTAATAGGAGTAACGTTCCTGCCAAATTTCATCATGATATCTTCAACGACTGCCAAATTACAGCATGCAAAGTTTTAAACTACCTTCTTTTAAAAGTGGGCGGTGCCACGCCCATTGTCCAAAATTTTACTAATTTTCTATTCTGCGTCATAAGTTCAACCCATCTACCAAGTTTCGTCGCTTTATCTGTCTTTTAATGAATTATCGCACTTTTTCGGTTTTTCGAAATTTTCGATATCGAAAAAGTGGGCGTGGTTATAGTCCGATATCGTTCATTTTAAATAGCGATCTGAGATGAGTGCTCAGGAACCTACATACCAAATTTCATCAAGATACCTCAAAATTTACTCAAGTTATCGTGTTAACGGACGGACGGACGGACGGACGGACGGACATGGCTCAATCAAATTTTTTTTCGATCCTGATTATTTTGATATATGGAAGTCTATATCTATCTCGATTCCTTTATATATGTACAACCAACCGTTATCCAATCAAACTTAATATACTCTGTGAGCTCTGCTCAACTGAGTATAAAAAGAACCTCATATGCCGCTATGTTAGAATTTGGTTTCCTGCAAAATTTTTACCAGCTGTGTACAGTACTCTATAAAAGCATACAGAAGCATGGAAACATCAAATGAAGCGGCTCTGGGAGTGTTCGAGAAGATTTACGGAGCTCAGCGCATTGGCAACAGCGAGAACCTAAGAAGATATAAGTAATGATGAGCTGTACGAGATTTATACAGACATCAACATAGTCCCAGTGGTGGCCGCCGTGGTGTGAGGAAGCGTATTCCGCCTACCACACCGAATATCCTGGGTTCACTCCCCGGGCAAAGCAACACCAAATTTTGGAAAGAAATTTTTTCAATTAGAGGAAAATGTTTCTAAGCGGGGTCGCCCCTCGGCAGTGTTTGGCAAGCACTCCGAGTGTATTTCTGCCATGAAAAGCTCTCAATGAAAACTCATCTGCCTTGCAGATGGCATTCGGAGTCGGAATAAAGAAGTAGGTCCCGTCACGCCAATTAGTGGGGAAAAATTAAAAGGAGCACGACGCGAATCGGAAGAGAAGCTCGGCCTAAGATCTCTACAGAGTTTATCGCGCCTTACATTTATTTATTTTTTAACATAGCCCAGCGAAATAAAACACAGCTGCTCCGCAAGAATGGTCATGAACGATGATGCTCCAGCCAAAAAATATACATATCGGAGCTCGCCTATAGAAGCCAAAGAAGCAAGCGATCTTCCAGCGTTGTGAGGAGGTGGTAGTAGGTGGAAAACGATTAAAGTTAATTGGTGGAATTAAGCCGAGAAAAGAAACGAATGGCGTGACTGTTTCGGTTCAGGGTCAATTAAGTATGTAAAGACAAATTTTTTTTTCGAAACCCGCAAAATTTTGTGCTGTGCGGTAACACGTATTTGATAGCAATGGTAAAAGTGGACCTCCATAGGAGGCGAAGACGTATGCGTGCGTTTGACAGATGTGTTAAAACATATCTTCTTACAGGATGCCTTCCATAGCCAATGCCGTACTCACATGTAAACGTATGAAAATTCGTAGTTAAGCCCGAAAAGGCTTTCAAGCGGACCAAAGTTGCATTGCGCCCAGTTTCGAACTGTAAATGCGTACTATGGAGGTGCTCGGTTTTTTCTCTCGAAAACGCTTACGTACGCACACGTCTATGCGTGCCTATGGAGTTTCGCTTTAAGGCACGATTTTTCAGTAGTTGGTTAAGCTAAAAATTAAACTAAGTTTACTTAAGCTCTAGTCAAATTTAAATTCCAGTTAAACTACTTAGCAGTTTTTCAGTCACAGTTTAAGGCCGCCTTTGGGGGATGCTTTTTTGTACAGCAACATTGTTTTTTTATTATCTAGATAATTTGTAGATACGGCAACAGCTGGTGTTTGTTTACCCAACAAACATGGAAAATCTAGTTCCAGAGGTGATATTCAACATCATTATTTTATTAATCTTAAACCAGATAGTTCTCGAGTTGATATCCACTTCATTTTCCAATCACTATCCAAACTTTGAGAAACTCTGTAAAATTTAGAGCACTAAAAGAAGTGCACAGTAAAAAAATGTCGGCTTAAAATATTTAAATAAAGAGCTTAATATGAAAAAATAGTTTGTTAACTTACAGTCAACAGCATGAACTCTAAGAAGTTTGTTTCGAGACAGCAAAAAATCTAATCGGATAATAAGTAAAAAAAACGTCAGTAAACAAGTCTTAAAATATGTTATTTTGTTTTGTTTTCCAAGATCGAATGGAAATGGATAGAAGGCAACAAAAAAAAATTAAAAACTTTCAAGTACTTAAGTAGATGAAAGAATTGTTTAGAGAAGATAGTATGATTGGTCGCAAAGCTTTGTACTTGTGACAAATAAAAACAAGAAAAAAAAACAATAGTACACCCATATAACACTTACACACATACGCACACATACTACTAGTACATCGAAATTTTTGTTCAAATGTGTGCGTCTAACGAAAATTGTCACTTTCAATTTATTTGTATAAAGTAAAGTGGCAAAAGCAAGCACAATAACGACAACAACGAAACGCAAAAAAAGTCGATACAAAATGAATTGCAGACAACCAAAAAGTTGTGGCATTGCTGCCAACAACATCAACACTCTTGTCACCAGCAACGTATCTACAACCTGCGATGAAGGTCGAATTGAAAAAAATTTGTATATACTAAATACGAGAAGAGATGGTTTCAGGTAACTTAATAATGTAGTTGGGCACAAGTGACATTTATGCGCTTGGGAGGCGTTGCTGCTATGCTTAAAACTAAGCCAACTTAACTCAGTTTAACTTGCAACTTTAACCAACTTTGTGTGCGCTTAACACAATCATCAGTTACACTAACAACAAACAGCAACAAAGTTAACACCTTTCCAAACACTTGAATGAATTTATTTCAACCAACTTTTAGCCTTCGCTATGCTGGTACTATGTAGATATCAGCCGAACTGGCAACAAGTTGGATCAGCATTACCGCACTCACAGTGAGGTGGCGTGAGGTTGGTTGTGGCATAATGGCACTATTGCACTGAACTTGAAGTAATGAAGATTTTAGTTTGCATAACTACTTCCTTGAAAAAACTTTCAATTTTCCGGTGCTTCTATTGATGGGACAATATTTTTTGATTTTTTTTTGTTTACTGCAAATTTTGTTGTGTTAATTTTATACAGCAATTCACTTCTATTTCTATCGCTTTCGAAGTGACAAATTGTAGTGTGGTACTCAAATTTGTTGTTATAGTAAATTGTGCAATAAACATTCATCGGTAGGTATTCGGAAAGTTAAAATAGAACCACTTACCTACTGCAAGTTTCATAACAAAAAAATTTAGTCAAAAAAGTAGGAAGCTTTGTTTGGTACGGAACAGGTTAAGTTATGGTAAACTGGCCAGTACGAGAGGACCTCACACAGAGTGAATGAGTTCATAGTGTTACCAGAAGTTTATTTAGTAACCAAACTGAAAAAAGGCTATTAAAACACAGGAGCTATGTATATTATGAAATAACTCCGTCCTCTTTGCAAATACTAAAAGCTTTATATAACCTGAGAGCTGTATTATTCCTAATAGCCTGGCTGGCACAGGACACCAGTACAAAACGTGCTCGATCGTTTGCTTCTATCACCCGTATTTCCTACATCTTCTACCACTCACCAAGCCTTATTTAAAGGCATATGATGCTAGAAGGCAGTGTCCAGTCGGAATATCTGTCATAAGTCTGCAATCCTCTCTTTTATGATAGGATCAACTTTGTTAATATAATGTTGTAGGACCTGCACACGTTCTTCGACACACGCGCTTGATTTCACGCCCGAAACTTTAGCCCTGCGCCTAAGGGATTTGTCGTGTTGGAAGAACAAGACCACAGGACACTCTAGTATAATAAACAAGTACAGTTTTCTTCCTCCTAGCACAGGTCGCTGTGAGACCACACCAGTTGCGGAAACCAAGTTTAAGATAAAAATTCCCAGTAGGGCTAACTGTACGGAGTCGGATAGGTACTTCGCTATTGACAGCAGCATTTCTGTATATACGGACGGCTCCAAGCTAAACGGTAGAGTGGGAGGTATAGTATACTCAAGGGACCTTGACCTCAAGCTCTCCTTTAGACTACCCGACCACTCCAGTGTATTCCAGGCAGAAGTTTCAGCCATCATGAAAGCCGCAGCTAGGATAGGGACATACAATGTCGGCAAAGAAATCTTTATTGCCAGCGCCAGGATGCCATAGAATCTCCTGGCTTCTACTCGATCAATTCTGAATGAGCACTAAACTGTCGCCGATCTCTTCAAGAGATGGCCCAACAGAACCGTGTACACCTCACATGGGTCCCTGGATATAGAAACATCGAGGGAAACTGCATTGCAGATAAACTCTCTAGGCTGGGTACAACCAGAGATTATTCCCGACAAAGAACGCTTAGCTATGCCCCTGGCACATGCCAGATAATGCTAAAAGAACACATCCACCGTCAAGCAGATGAAAGATGGCTACAAATACCGGGGTGTCGAATATCGAAGGATACCAGGCGGAAAAGGGATCATAAAGATCCCGTCACGCGCACAACCTGGTTCACCGCATCTGCAACTGTCCGGCACTAAGCGGAGCACTGCAGCGCTTTCTGGGGGCTCCATTTCTAGATAACCTGGCCAGGTTGTGGAGTTTGACGTCAAGGACCTGGTAGCTTTTATCAGGTCCTCAAAACGGCTCAAAGAGGAAAGGAAATGGTATATTTTCGTGGTATCACAACGGGTCTAATATAACTGGCCTAAGTGCCCTCTAACCTCGCCCAATCAATTTGGAATGTCTACGCAGTTAGCTTTGAGGGATGCACCTATTTTGGCTGGTTCATACGTTTTTATTTCCACCTGTTACCATAAGCCCTGGGACCAAACAAATATGTATGCTTCTCCCTACCTCAATTCTCTTCAGGGACTGCCCACACTCTAACACACTTTAAGATGCTGTGCTATGTGAGATCAAAACCTGCTTCGCTGCCAATATATAACTTGACACTGCTCAAGCTTAAGCTATTTTCTTCCAGTGATTCTACTGCTTTGATTACGGCTCGGAAGTATGCAACAGTCATCTGGCATGTTGTATGATCTGTTTATTTCTGTTCAGCATAGTATACCGCATGGCCCACTCCTTTCATTACTTTGTAACCTTCGGTGTGCACGTGTGTCCGCTATTTGGGCACCCTTGCGCAAGCCATGCACCCCCATTGTGGCTTCTAGAGCCCTTCCGAAGTGTAGATACGGAATCAGGTAGTCTGTTTGTTCTTTAAATGCACCCAGTTTCGGGGCAATTGTTAAAGCTATGTGCTTTGCCTGGTACGGGATAAATTGTAGACATTGCTTTAGATTTTGACCTTAAGTAAAGACAAAACTATAGCTTTCATCCAAAACGAACATTTTGGAGTATATCTAACAGTCAGTAATAGGCGCGGTAGAAACAATACATTCATTCTACAGATAATCTGGGTCGCCAAGTAAGGTCTATGGAAAATGTTTTCAGGTAGCATACACACTTGCCTGACCAATTTCAAGGAGCAAGAAGACGTTCCCTCCATGGTAGTATAAAAACTAAGTGATCTCTGATCGAATCTGGAGGGAGCATTGTAAAAACATCAAGACTACAAAGGACTCAGGAAGGCATGGACAGATTTTAGCCAAAAGTCATTTAAATAAGGCCTTTGTCTTACACAGCCTTACATACACTCTCTTTTCAGATGGCCTGTGAAGGCCATTAAAAACAGAAACAGAAGATTAATTTTCCTGGACAATGAATAGTTTTTCGCCATATAAACTCCCAGGTGATGAAGGTATTCTCCATATTATGCTGCAGAAAACTCAAAAATATTTGGTAAATGAACTGAAAGAAATTGTCTCGGTATGTATTCTTAATAGCTATATTCCCTTTTCGTGGAGGAAAACAAGGGTGGTCTTCGTACTAAAGTTGGGAAGAATGGAACGCAAGCTGAGCAGAGATTTCAGGCCAATAAATCTTACATCTTCTGTGCTAAAAACATGTCAGAGATTGTTCTATACACACATAAGGGAACTTTTTGGTGAGACCTCCCCCCCCTTGCCGAAATCCATAAAGACAGATGAAAAGTCCTCCATGCATAAACAATTTAGCATGGTCACGATTGCTGATATAGAAGGTGCTTTCAACAGCGTAAAAGCTGACACGATAGAACCAGTCCTTGGTAAAGCAGGGGTGGAGGTACCAGTAATGAATTGGATCTCTTGTCTTCTTCTTAACCACTTGATATCAGCTGAGCTGGTGGCGATACAATTAGTAAGCAAATATGTAGAGGTAAACCACAAGATAGAGTGCTCTCACCTCTGCTATGGTTAATTACTATACACGATAATCTAGCCAAACTCGATGCAATTATTGAAGATTACGACGTACGCTGAGGGTGGGGCCGTGTGTAGAAGTCCACGAAAGTGGGGAAAGCTTCTGACCGCCATTCACCTGGGAATGGCCAGAGCGATTATTTTGTATGCGGTTCAAGCAGCTCACTACTGCCGGTCGCTTGCGGCCAAGTATCCTCTGGGTAGCCGCTAAACATCCGTTTAGCGGTGAGCTAATGTGAGAAGGCGACAACCTGGCTAGGCCACTCTGACATAATCGGTTTAAGGGGTAGCCGGGGGAGATCTCATCGGCAGCGTCTGTACGCCTCTAGGTGCGGCTGCAAGCGGGCGTCTGTCTTGGAGCAAGCGGCTCGCTATATAAACGTGCAAGTAATATTTTCACCCCCGCTGAGCGGGTTGTGCGCTGGGCTTGGGACCCGCCACGTAAACCATACTCCAATGAAATATAACAACACGGATAAATACACTCTCTATTGATGACGACCATGGCAAACGTTTGAAGGACAATGAATTGAGGGCATGCACCTGGAACGTCCGCTCCCTGAATCGGATTGGTGCAGGCTGGTTGATGTCCTCGCCGAAGCAAAATCTGACATCACCGCCATCCAAGAAATGCGTTGGACGAAGCAAGGAAGAAAGAAGATCAAAAATTGTGACATATATTGGAGTGGCCAGAGACTTTTGTCGCCAAGTGCTGGCGTTCACGCCTATAGACGAGCGTCTCGCCACTATACGAATAAAAGCAAATTTATTAATATATCATTCATCTGCGCCCATGCGCCGACAGAGGAGAAAGACGATGAGGTGAAAGACCCTTTTTATGAACAATTAGAACGCACATACGAGCGCTGCCCCCGTCATGATATAAAAGTCGTGCTTGGCGACTTTAACGCCAGGGTGGGCAAAGAAGGTGTTTTGGCCCTACAGTCGGAAAGTTCAGCCTACACAATGAAAATTCTCCTAACGGACTGAGGCTGATTGACTTTGCCGGTGCTCGAAATATGGTCATATCCAGCACGAGGTTCATGCATAAAAAGATACATCAAGCTACATGGTTGTCTCTGATCGAAATACTCGCAATCAGATCGATCACGTTGTGATAGACGGACGGCATGCCTCCAGTGTTTTAGATGTGCGCACGATCCGAGGACCTAACATCGACTCGGACCATTATCTCGTTGCAGCCAAAATACGCACCCGCCTCAGCGCGGCTAAAACCAAGGAACAAAAAACACAAGGAAAGCTAGACGTCGAAAAGCTTCAATCACAACAGACTGCCAATGATTTCGCAACTCGACTCTCACACCTGCTCTCTGAGAGCACAACTCATCCTGAAGGAATACAGGAGCAGTGGGAGCATATCTCCCAAACCACTTCGTACTGCCGCCGAGGAAAAAATTGGTTACCGGCGGCCACGAAAAACAACTGGTACGATGAAGAATGCCGCGTTGCAACCGAAAGAAAAGACGCTGCCTACAGGGCTACGTTAAAAGCGAGCGCGACAAGAGGAGTGTGTGAACGCTATCGCGAGTTGAAAAGGGAAGCGAGACGCCTTTTCAGGAAGAAAAAAGCAGAAGCAGAAAGGCGTGAGTGCGAGGAGCTTGAACTGCTAGCCACCAGGAATAACGCCCGAAAATTCTACCAAAAAATACGGCGACAGACGGAAGGTTATAAGACCGGGGCAAACTCTCGTAGGAATGAAAACGGCGACCTTGTAACTGATGTCCAGAGAGTGCTTAGATTATGGAGGGAATACTTCTCTGCTCTCCTAAATGGGGGCAGCAATTCACCGCGCAGAGATGAAGAACCCGATCCCGCAATCGATGATGATGGAATATATGTCCCCCCGCCCGATTATGACGAAGTTAAAATAGCAATAACAAGATTGAAAAACAACAAGGCCGTGGGCGCTGATGGATTGCTTGCGGAGCTATTCAAGTTCGGCGGCGAGGAGTTGGTAAGGCGCATGCAGCAGTTTCTTAGCAAAATATGGGCGGACGAAAGCATGCCCGACGGTTGGAATCTAAGTGTTCTTTGCCCAGTCCACAAGAAGGGTGATACTGCAAAATGCACCAACTATCGTGCAATCAGCCTTCTTAATATCGCATATAAGGTCCTTTCAAGTGTATTGTGCGAAAGATTGAAGCCCACCGTGAACCGGCTGATTGGACCTATCAGTGCGGCTTCAGACCTGGTAAATCTACCATCGACCAGATTTTCACAATGCGCCAAATCTTGGAAAAAACCCGTGAAAAGAGAATCGACACACATCACCTCTTCGTCGACTTTAAAGCCGCCTTCGACAGCACGAAAAGGAGCTGCCTATATGCCGCTATGTCTGAATTTGGTTTCCCCGCAAAACTTATACGGCTGTGCAAAATGACGTTGAGCAACACCATCACCTCAGTCAGAATTGGGAAGGACCTCTCCGAGCCGTTCGAAACTAAACGAGGTTTCAGACAGGGTGACCCCCTATCGTGCGATTTCTTTAATTTGATGCTGGAGAAAATTATACTAGCTGCAGAACTTAACCGCACTGGAACAATATACTATAAAAGCGTGCAATTACTGCATATGCTGATGACATTGATATCATCGGCCTAAACACCCGCGCTGTTAGTTCTGCTTACTCCAAACTGGAAAAAGAAGCGGTAAAGATGGGTTTGATGGTGAACGAGGACAAAACGAAGTACCTGCTGTCATCGAGCAAAGAGTCAGCGCATACGCGCCTTGGCAACCACGCTACTGTTGGCAGCCATAATTTCGAAATAGTAAAAGACTTCGTTTATTTGGGAACCAGCATCAACACTAGCAACAACATCAGCACTGAAATCCAGCGAAGAATCAATCTTGCCAATAAATGCTACTTTGGACTAGGTAGGCAATTGAAAAGTAAAGTCCTCTCTCGGCGAACGAAAATCATACTCTACAAGTCACTTATCGTACCCGTCCTGCTATATGGGGTCAGAAGCATGGACCATGACAACAGCAGATGAAGCGGCTTTGGGAGTGTTTCGAGAGAAAAGTTCTTCGAAAGATTTATGGACCTCTTCGCGTTGGCAATGGCGAGTACCGAAGAAGATTTAATTATGAGCTGTACGAGCTTTACGCAGACATCAACATAGTCCAGCGAATTAAAACGCAGCGGCTGCGCTGGCTAGGCCATGTTATGCGATAAAAATGATAAAATGATGCTCCGGCCAAGAAAGTGTTTCTATCGGAACCCGCCTATGTAAACAGAGGTAGAGGGCGGCCCCCACTCCGTTGGAAGGACCAGGTCGAAAACGATTTAACTCCCTTGGTGTGATCAATTGGGCGCCGGTTGGCGGAGTGAAGGAGCGACTGGCGCGCCTTGTTGGACGGCCATAACCGTTTAGACGGTTAAGCGCCAATTAAATAAGTAAGTAAGATGTACGCTGAGGACGGAAAAGAATATTGGCAAAACCAAGTAGATGGGCATAGCGATAGGGCTGTAGGCTAACCCCGGAATAGACGGTCCTAATAATCTTTACGAGGAAGACCATACCCCCATCTTTGAAATAATAAAGCTAAACGGCGAGAAAGTAAATCAGTAGTGTAGTATCAAATATCTGGACAAACTATCAATTTTAAACTCAACAGAAAACGTGCATTGAGGGACGGGTACGGAAGGCCTGCATCGCCTTCTTCAGACGACGTTCGGTAAGAAATGCCTCTCCAATCGCAAGGTATGTAGGCAATGGTGCGACAAGTCAAGATACTACAATTTCACAAGCCTATATAAAATTAAAGGGCACTACATGCCTTGGTGTCACTGGAGCCTGACTCACCTGCCCCAAGGCGGCTTTAGACCCCATCTTAAACCTGCTGGCGTAAGACATGCATAAATTTTTTACTGCGCCACAAACCGCCCTTGGACTCAGGAAAGCTGCGTGCAGGAGGGATACTCAAAAACAAAATACTAGTATCATTAATTTACTTCTGCAGGGAACTTTTATTTCCAAAGCTGCAGTTTTCGGACAAGTAGGAAAGATTGGAAAAGCCAGCTAATAAACAGCAAAGCATTTTTCACCGATAGCTCCAAATGGACACAGATTTGCATCGCCTAGAGATTTTCACATCATTCAAACTGCTCTCATATGGAAGTTACTTCAGGCAGAAGTCCTCGCGGCTTGGCAGGTCTTCAAATCAAGGGAAATCAAATGCCTGATAGCTGGCACTTACGGGCCCAGCTGAAGGAGATGAATGAAAAAGCAGAGTGTAGAAACTTTACATGAACAAGCTTAGCAAAAGTGAAGCAGCAGTACGGGCAACTTCAAAAAATATATGCTCAGGCTACAATGAAGCAAAGACAAGGATCCTACTGATAGATCTAGCCCGACACCTATAAGTTTGTAGCGATCTGCACCGGTAATTGGGCTTTAATGAGCACTGCGAAGTTTGTAAAGGTGTAACTGCAAAAGATACTCCTGAGCTTTTAGTGTTTAAATACTGGACTCTAGCTACATACACTTTATGATCCTTGGAAGCCCCTTTGTGGAAAGTTTTGGGTATATTATTGGAAAAAGGGACTCCAAATATTTTACATTTAACAAAACCTCTGGCTGGTAGCACTGCTAGCACTCAGTATGTCCAAACAAGTTTGTTGGAATCAAAATTAATAAAGAGGATATTCGAAAATGAGCAAAAAGTTTGACGATTTTTCGTGGAATGCTCTTTCGTTTCTCCAGGCCCAGGCGCTTTTGTTCCTCGACCTGACTAAGAAAACAGACTGGCACCCTACAACAAAGTTGAATTTGATCCAATACGAGAGCACTACATGAGTGCTTGTACAGACCCTAGCATCTTCTCTTGCTCCAGTTCGACAGTCTCGGGCGCTCGGTGTCCCTCAGTGTTCTTTAGTTATTCTCCTCTTTCGTACTAAGATTCAAACCTTGCCAAATCAATTCACCGCTGTCTTGAGCATCATAGATTGTGGTACCTATTAAGTAAATATATCTGGGTTTGTACTTCGAATGATTTATAAAAAATTTAATGCTAAATTTCTATTTAAACTCACGCATGGAATATGATTCACATATTAATGTGTGCAACAAGCTGGGTAGCTACAAAAACAATAAAAGAGGGGTAGAAGAGAAAAAACAGCAACAGAATTCGACAGAACAGTAATTAAGAATACATCAGAAACAGCAAGCGGAATGCAAGTGAAGTGAGCAACGTAAACAGACAAATTAACAAACAAAGGTTGTTGCCTTTTTGCATTAATAAAAATACTCTCAGCACACACACATATTTTATAAATACTGCAAGAAAGCAATGAGCAATGCCTGAAGCTGCATGCCACACGCGCCACAAAGTCCAATATCGGAAATGCAGCAATGAAGGGCAAATACTGCTGCAGCATGAAAGTTAGGATGCATATAGAGCCAGAGGCTTGGGGGGAAGATCAAACAAATAATAAATGCTGAAGTTTGCATGCTGTATGTCAGAAATGTTTGGTTCAAAACACAGATCGAGGGGAGGGGAGTTGATTTTAATTGAACATTTTTCTTAACAAAAAAAGTATGTAAAACATAAAAAAAAACAAAAACAACGAATTACACACAATAATACAGGAGAAAGTTAATTAATTGTGTGCGTGGCATTCGACACAACAACAAAAAAATTATGTTCACATACGTTTACATTTGTTGGTGCGTGGGTGCGTTGTGCATCTGCGGTAAGTCAGTGCTAAAGGCGAACAAATCCAAACAACATGGAAATTGACATAGCGTTGATGGATGTTTTGTTTATGGATGGATGTTTTGTATTATATATATATACTCCCTATGTGTTGTTGTGTTTTTGAATGCAGTAACAACTGCGCTTTAACATTCGTACTAGTCTCGCATGCATTTGTAATTAGACAACAAAGTATGCAGCATGCAACATGTTGTACATGTGTTTATTGTTATTTGTAAACATTTTCATGTGGTATGCACATATGCATATGTAAGTATTGACGTAGTTTAACGTGCATGTAGCCGTGGCTGGATACGAAGAAATTTCAATAATCAAAACAACAAAGAATGAGTCTAAACTCGCGTGGTGCCAAACAAAATATATCCAGTCATTATATATTATAAAAACTTTATATGTAAGTATGTACAATCAAAAAAAGTAAAGAAGGCTAAGTTCGGGTGTAATGGAACATCACATACTCAGCTGCCAAATTACAGCTTGCAAAACTTTTAAATTACATTTTTTTTAAAAGTGGGAGGTGCCACGCCCATTGTCCAAAATTTTAGTAATTTTCTATTATGCGTCATAAAGTCAGCCCACCTACCAAGTTTTATCGCTTTATCCGTCTTTGTTAATGAATTATCTCACTTTTTCAAAATTTTCGATATCGAAAAAATGGGCGTGGTTATAGTCCGATTTCGTTCATTTTAAATAGCGATCTGAGACGAGTGCCCAGGAACTTACATACCAAATTTAATTAAGATACCTCAAAATTTACTCAAGTTATCGTGTTTACGGACAGACGGACGGACGGACATGGCCAAATTAATTCTTTTGTTCGCGCAGATCATTTTGATACACAGAAGTCTATATTTATCTCAATTAGTTTATGCCGTTACGTTGTACCGTTGTGCGAATAAAATTATTATACTCTGTGAGCTCTGCTCAGCTGAGTATAACAAGTAAGGATGGAACTGTCTTCGGGGTCTATGGGACGTTCGATCTCTACGATTTTTTAGACAACAATATAAGACTTATATGAAAACATTTAGTGAAATTTAGGCATCTAT
>JARSSU010038938.1:0-22696 GCA_029619165.1 Eurosta solidaginis
GGGTACCGCCACTGAACCCTTTTAATTGTATTTGACATTCTTCCCGTTCTGCACTGAGTGACTCAATGACTGATTTACGGACCATGTTGCACTGACTACCGGTGTCTATAAACGCTTTAAACTTTTCTTTTTTAACGTAAATATATTTTGTAACATTCATCCAGTGATAATGCCTCTAATCGACGTATTTCTAACCCGCGTTTACCGCAGTTCTGGGGTTCACTTTTTGGGTGCACCTTATTCCTGTCAACGCACCTTGCACGACGTTGGGGTTTAGGGCATTTGCTCGAAATGTGACCAGCTTCTTTACAATTAAAACACGTAACAGATGATTTTACATTACTGCTGGTTGGGCGCTCCTGCATGCTGGTGGATGCGTTTTTCGGTTGGGTATCAGTAACTTTACCGCGATTCAACAAGTAGTTTTCGATTGTTTCGCGCATTTCTTTCACGGTCTTAAATTTTGTTGCTGCGATTGCTATTTGTAAGTCTCGGTGTTGTAAACCTGCGCGGATATAATTAGTTATTGCAGATTCACTTAAGTGATACTGTTTACCGAGAGCGTATATGCGAAAACAATAGTCATTCATTCGCTCACTCTTTTTCCGAACGTTATTGCTCATCGAGCGATGAATTTGCGCCTCGTCGAGATGGATGCCAAATTCTGTTACCAAATCTTTCGAGAATTCATTCCACGTAGTGTGTACTCTTGGCAATGAGTCGAGCCACATACGAGCCGCACCGCGCAGTCTGCTATACACGGCTAACAAAACACACTTCTCGTCGAATTGGTATGCTCGTACGACACTACTAACGCGATCTGTGAACTGTTCCACGGTTAACGACTGGGGATTAGTTGGATCGAATTCGGGCATTGTCTCGCTTATCTCTTTGACCGTTTGACTTCTGCCGCCCGTTTCTAACGTGCTCACCTGCGAAATTGGTGGAGTATCGGTACCTCGATTGTTTTCATTGTTATTTGCAGTTGTCGTACCTTGTTGCAATAACGATAGAATATTGTCTATACTAACACGTAACTCATTTACTTGCGCCTGCAGATTAACACTTGCAATACCCGTTTGTTCGCTAGGTAGCTGAATTTCATCGGAATCTGTATTATCGCATAAACGTTGTATAAGCTCGGCGCGAGTGCCTGAGGTTGGCAGACTTTTTTGATTTAGTATTGATTTAAGTTGCTCGATTCGCAGATCTGAAATCTTAACCGATATTGTTGCGTCAACTGACATTTCCGTGTATTGTTGTGATCACGTTTTCATAACATTACAAGCTTTTATACAATTCGTTACGATTCTTTTATTTTGTTTACGTTTTGACGTTTATGTTCTATACGTTGATAATTACTCCTTATTTGACGCTCGTTCGTTTCGCTTATTTTTGTTTACGTTTTTAGCTTTGACGTTTATTTTCTACTCGTTGTGTTCGCTAATTGTTGATTTTTGTTTTGCTTATGCACACTTGTTCTCATAAGCTCATGTACACATATCGTATTCGTTCGCACTTTCTGCGTTTATGCGCATTCAAAACTGTCTGTATATTATGCGTTGATCGTGTCAATCAAACGCAAATATTTCACCTTCGCTTTTTTTGTTATTTCCCCAGTGGAGAGTATCCACGGAAAATTTTACCGGCGTTGGTATAACTGTGATTTCCCCTACGTAGCGGGCAATAAATTCTCGAATGTTCTCAGCATTTGGGTTAACCTTCTACTGTACCCATTTGTTAAATGATTTGGGTTATGCTTTTTTGCACAACACTTTGCGAATTTTAATCGGTTTTTGGTGAAATGGCGAGTTTGCCGTCGCTTAAGCGTTTTCGACGGAGCCGTTTGTGAAAAATTACACCGTTTGAGTATTCTACTTGCGCGCGTACTTAATTTGGCTACTCATATTCGATTTGAGGCCGGTCGTCCCTACTTCTGAACTGAAAGCAAAGATTCGACTATTGCTTCTTGGTTATAGTATTACAAACAAAAATAGATATTTATTGAGTTTAGTTACACTGAACAGTTACTTTACATAACAAGACTGATTTAATATTTGAACGTATGAATACGAGTGGCCGCTCTTAATCGCGTCTTAACGAATACTGCCTTATCATGCTGGATTGATGTTGTTCGTTAGTATATTCAGGGTTGCAGGATACTGCTACATAGATTCGAACGCAAGGTTGCTTATAAATTGGAAAGCAGGGTGTTACAAATGTTCAAAAACAAAACACCTACCACTTCCAACAAAAATTGTTCTTACGCACAAGCATATTTACATACATACATATGTATGTTCAAATGTAAATCACAAAACACTAAAAACTAGCTTCCTCTTTTTCATTCATAATGCTTCTTCTTAAGTTTTCCAAATTGGTGATCCAATTTGGCAACATGGCATTTGAACAAATCGTCAAAAGAAAAATGTTTGTGATTTTATAAATTCCAACTTCGATGCATATTGAAGGCTTTCATTATAACGCCCATAATTACTTCCATAACTCGGCACTTTTCTATGAAATAATACCAAACTATTTATATGACTTAATCGAAGTAGTAATATGGTAGTAAAAAATGCAAATAAAGACGCACAATATTGCCCAATAAATTCCCAGTAACGTATTAGCAATATAATCTAAAAATGTCCATGCATTGTTCATATACATTTTTGCAGATAATTTTCCAATATGCCGAATTGCCGAGTTGACACAGCTTATGGCAATTTTAATTTGCTATTGAAAAAACCTCATCTTATTCTGTCGAAAAATTGTTCTCGCAGTCGAGCAACCAAGTTTTCAGTAGCTGTATTGCAGTTAATACATAAAAGTGGAGTTTTACCCGTTTCTTGCCCGAATTCGCACTGTGACGTCATATTGTGTATGCTGACTTCTTTATCACATGTCAATACAAAGTAAGAATTTTACACTATATCCATAGATAAAAAGTAATAAATGGGAGGGGCGAAATGAACTAAAGTAATTTTGCAAAGAAAAATAACATAATGTCGCAAAAGAGCAATAAATTCTTTTATTTTAGTATTAATAATAAATTCCCCTTTTAGCTGTTAGTTGATTAAAGCTACAAACAGCAACACTTTTAACCCCGACGACACATAATTTGGCTCGCGCCTATTGCATTTCGTTGGCTAATTGCTACGAGCATTCATATGTATCAGGGATGGGAGTTATCAACAAATTTGAATAACCATTGACGAAAAAATAAAAAATAAATTTTTATTCATTATTCAAAAAAACTTGAGTGATGAATAACATGTTATTTTTTATTCAGCATTCTTGAATAATGATCATTTGGGGGTCATTCCGGGATCTTTTTGTGGGACTCCCTCGGGTCATTTGGGGGTCATTCCGGGTTCTTTTTGGGGCACTCCCTCGGGGTCATTTGGGGGTCATTCCGGGAAGATTTTGGGGACTTCCTCGGGGTCATTTGGTGGTCATTCCGAGATCTTTTTGGGGACTCCCTCGGGGTCATGTGGGGGTCATTTCGGGATGTTTCGGGGACTCCCTTGGGGTTATTTGGCGTCATTCCGGGTTCTTTTGGGGACTACCCCGGGTCATTTGGGGGTCATTCCGGGATGATTTTGGGGACTCCATCGGGGTCATTTGGTGGTCCCCAAAAAGATCTCAAAATGACGCCCAAATGACCCCGAGGGAGTCCCCAAATCATCCCGGAATGACCCCAAAATGACCCGGGGGAGTCCCCAAAAAGATCCCGGAATGACCCCAAAAGGACCCTGAGGGAGTCCCAAAAAGATCCCGGAATGACCCTCAAATGACTTCGAGGGAGTCCCCAAAACCATCCCGAAATGACCCCCAAATGACCCAGAGGGAGTCCCCAAAAAGAACCCGGAATGACCCCCAAATGACCCCGAGGGAGTCCCAAAAAGATCTCGGAATGACCACCAAATGACCCCGAGGGAGTCCCCAAAAAGATCCCGGAATAACCCCAAATGACCCCGAGGGAATCCCAAAAATGTCACGGAATGACCCCCACATGACCCCGAGGGAGTCCCCAAAAAGATCCCGGAATGACCACCAAATGACCCCGAGGAAGTCCCCAAAATCATCCCGGAATGACCCCCAAATGACCCCGAGGGAGTCCCAAAAGTGTCACGGAATGACCTCCAAAAGACCCCGAGGGAGTCGCAAAAGTCATCCCGAAATGACCCCAAAACCCTAGAACGATCGCGAGGGAGCCCCTGGAATGGACCCCAATAGACCCCGGGAGAATCCCCAGGGTGTCCCAGAAATTACCTTAAAACGGCCCCCAAAAAAACCCCCACGAATACTCCCCAAAATCATCTCAATATTACCCTAAGAAGCTTCAGAACAACACGCGAACTGGTTATGCATATGGGTATATTTTCAGGGCATCTCGATGGTTTATTTTTTTATTTTTGAATAACTGAATAAAAACTAAAGTTTTATTGTTATTCCATATTTTGTAAATAATGAATAATAACTCAACTCTTTATTCAAAATTTGCAAAATAAGAATGGGCGTTTATCATCAATTAGAATATTTTGAATAACGAGAAAATGTTATTCATTATTCAAGAAATGCTTGAATAAAAAATAACTTTTTATTCATCAATTAGAAATTTAAAATGATGAATAATTTTTTATTTTTTATTTTGATTTGTTTCATTTCAAAATGACTCAACCCTGATATGTATATATATATGTCTGTATACGCGGATTTACATAAATTCTTTGGTCGCTTTAAAACGTAGCAAGCGACAAGCTTTTTTCTTATTATCTCAAGACGCTGCCACAGCATCAGTGTTTATGTATATCTGCCTTTACTTTGGAGTATTATTGAATATGTATGTATGTACATTTCTACTTTGGTTCATATTTTCATAGATATATATTCAATGATACAATGCTCAAAAGCTGATCGACAGGCAGAGGCTTCTGTGTACATATGCACATATGTATTTAAGGGTGGAATTGATGCTAGTCAAGTGCTCTTTGCCTTGGCTTATCAAACCTGCCTTTGAGAAATACTTACCCCCCAACCAGATGAAAGCCCAATACCTATTACTTTATTTATTGAAGTGTTATCAAATTTCAATATTTGCTTTTATTTCTTCTGCAAAATCTTTAATTTCATTGAGAGTTGGTCATAACATTGAGCAGAAACCAAGCAATTTAAGTAAATTTGGTTTTTTTCTTTTTGAAATACGTTTTTCATGCGAAAAAAAAATTTTTTGTCCACAGGTTTCGGAGATATCGCTAACGCATTTCAAAAAAACCAAGAACGCAGCAATTTGGAAGCACTAAAAGTACTTTTTCTATAACTACAAACGATGAAATTGATTGTAGTGAAATTAATTTTTTTGTAGTTTTTATAGTTACTCCGAAAATACAATACATTGTGCGGAAACCAAGCAATGTAAGTAAATTTGGGTTTTTTCTTTTTGAAATACGTTTTAAATCGTTTGTAGTTTTTCATACGAAAAAAAATTTTTTTTTGGTCCACAGGTTTCGGAGATATCGCTAACGCGTCTCAAAAAAACCAAGAACGCAGCAATTTGGAAGCACTAAAAGTACTTTTCCTATAACTACAAACGATGAAATTGATTGTAGTGAAATTCATTTTTTTGTAGTTTTTATAGTTACTCCGAAAATATAATACATTGTGCGGAAACCAAGCAATTTAAGCAAATTTGGGTTTTTTCTTTTTGAAATACGTTTTAAATCGTTTGTAGTTTTTCATACGAAAAAAAAATTTTTTTGTGCTCCACAGGTTTCGGAGATATCGCTAACGCATCTCAAAAAACCAAGAACGCAGCGATTTGGAAGCACTAAAAGTACTTTTCCTATAACTACAAACGATGAAACTGATTGTAGTGGAATTCATTTTTGTGTAGTTTTTCATAGTTACTCCGAAAATATAATACATTGTGCGGAAACCAAGCAATTTAAGTAAATTTGGTTTTTTTCTTTTGAAATACGTTTTAAATCGTTTGTAGTTTTTCATACGAAAAACAAATTTTTTTTGGTCCACAGGTTTCGGAGATATCGCTAACGCATCTCAAAAAACCAAGAACGCAGCAATTTGGAAGCACTAAAAGTACTTTTCCTATAACTACAAACGATGAAATTGATTGTAGTGAAATTCATTTTTTGTAGTTTTTATAGTTACTCCGAAAATATAATACATTGTGCGGGAAACCAAGCAATTTAAGTAAATTTGGGTTTTTTTTTGAAATACGTTTTAAATCGTTTGTAGTTTTTCATACGAAAAAAAATTTTTTTTGCTCCACAGGTTTCGGAGATATCGCTAACGCATCTCAAAAAAACCAAGAACGCAGCGATTTGGAAGCACTAAAAGTACTTTTCCTATAACTACAAACGATGAAATTGATTGTAGTGAAATTCATTTTTTTGTACTTTTCATAGTTACTCCGAAAATATAATACATTGTGCGGAAACCAAGCAATTTAAGCAAATTTGGGTTTTTTCTTTTTGAAATACGTTTTAAATCGTTTGTAGTTTTTCATACGAAAACAAATTTTTTTTGGTCCACAGGGTTTCGGAGATATCGCTAACGCATCTCAAAAAACCAAGAACGCAGCAATTTGGAAGCACTAAAAGTACTTTTCCTATAACTACAAACGATGAAATTGATTGTAGTGAAATTCATTTTTTGTAGTTTTTATAGTTACTCCGAAAATATAATACATTGTGCGGAAACCAAGCAATTTAAGTAAATTTGGGGTTTTTTTTTGAAATACGTTTAAATCGTTTGTAGTTTTTCATACGAAAAAACAATTTTTTTTGTCCACAGGTTTCGGAGATATCGCTAACGCATCTCAAAAAACCAAGAACGCAGCAATTTGGAAGCACTAAAAGTACTTTTCCTATAACTACAAACGATGAAATTGATTGTAGTGAAATTCATTTTTTTGTAGTTTTTATAGTTACTCCGAAAATATAATACATTGTGCGGAAACCAAGCAATTTAAGCAAATTTGGGTTTTTTCTTTTTGAAATACGTTTTAAATCGTTTGTAGTTTTTCATACGAAAAAAAATTTTTTTTGGTCCACAGGTTTCGGAGATATCGCTAACGCATCTCAAAAAACCAAGAACGCAGCAATTTGGAAGCACTAAAAGTACTTTTCCTATAACTACAAACGATGAAATTGATTGTAGTGAAATTCATTTTTTTGTAGTTTTTATAGTTACTCCGAAAATATAACACATTGTGCGGAAACCAAGCAATTTAAGTAAATTTGGGTTTTTTCTTTTTGAAATACGTTTTAAATCGTTTGTAGTTTTTCATACGAAAAAACAATTTTTTTTGGTCCACAGGTTTCGGAGATATCGCTAACGCATCTCAAAAAAACCAAGAACGCAGCAATTTGGAAGCACTAAAGTACTTTTCCTATAACTACAAACGATGAAATTGATTGTAGTGAAATTAATTTTTTTGTAGTTTTTATAGTTACTCCGAAAATATAATACATTGTGCGGAAACCAAGCAATTTAAGTAAATTTGGTTTTTTTCTTTTGAAATACGTTTTAAATCGTTTGTAGTTTTTCATAAGAAACAAAAAATTTTTTTTGGTCCACAGGTTTCGGAGATATCGCTAACGCATCTCAAAAAACCAAGAACGCAGCAATTTGGAAGCACTAAAAGTACTTTCCTATAACTACAAACGATGAAATTGATTGTAGTGAAATAATTTTTTTGTAGTTTTTATAGTTACTCCGAAAATATAATACATTGTGCGGAAACCAAGCAATTTAAGTAAATTTGGGTTTTTTCTTTTTGAAATACGTTTTAAATCGTTTGTAGTTTTTCATAGAAAAAAATTTTTTTTGGTCCACAGTTTCGGAGATATCGCTACGCATCTCAAAAAAACCAAGAACGCAGCAATTTGGAAGCACTAAAACTACTTTTCCTATAACCACAAACGACGAAATTGATTGTAGTGAATTTCTTTTTTTGTAGTTTTGTAGTTACTCCGAAAATATAATAAATTGTGCGGAAACCATGCATTTGAAGTAAATTTGGGTTTTTTTTTAAATACGTTTTAAATCGTTTGTAGTTTTTCATACGAAAAAAAATTTTCTCTTTTGTCCACAGTTTCGGAGATAGCTCTATCGCATCTCAAAAAAACCAAGAAACGCAGCATTTGGAAGCACTAAAAGTACTTTTCCTATAACTACAAACGATGAAATTGATTGTAGTGAAATTCTTTTTTGTAGTTTTTATAGTTACTCCGAAAATATAATACATTGTGCGGAAACCAAGCAATTTAAGCAAATTTGGGTTTTTTCTTTTTGAAATACGTTTTAAATCGTTTTGTAGTTTTTCATACGAAAAAAAATTTTTTTTTGGTCCACAGGTTTCGGAGATATCGCTAACGCATCTCAAAAAACCAAGAACGCAGCAATTTGGAAGCACTAAAAGTACTTTTCCTATAACTACAAACGATGAAATTGATTGTAGTGAAATTCATTTTTTTGTAGTTTTTATAGTTACTCCGAAAATATAATACATTGTGCGGAAACCAAGCAATTTAAGTAAATTTGGGTTTTTTCTTTTTGAAATACTTTTAAATCGTTTGTAGTTTTTCATACGAAAAAAAAATTTTTTTTGTCCACAGGTTTCGGAGATATCGCTAACGCATCTCAAAAAAACCAAGAACGCAGCATTTGGAAGCACTAAAAGTACTTTTCCTATAACTACAAACGATGAAATTGATTGTAGTGAAATTCATTTTTTTTGTAGTTTTCATAGTTACTCCGAAAATATAATACATTGTGCGGAAACCAAGCAATTTAAGTAAATTTGGGTTTTTTCTTTTTGAAATACGTTTTAAATCGTTTGTAGTTTTTCATACGAAAAAACAATTTTTTTTTGGTCTACAGGTTTCGGAGATATCGCTAACGCATCTCAAAAAACCAAGAACGCAGCAGTTTGGAAGCACTAAAAGTACTTTTCCTATAACTACAAACGATGAAATTGATTGTAGTGAAATTCATTTTTTTGTAGTTTTTATAGTTACTCCGAAAATATAATACATTTGTGCGGAAACCAAGCAATTTAAGTAAATTTGGTTTTTTTCTTTTTGAAATACGTTTTAAATCGTTTTTAGTTTTTCATACGAAAAAAAATTTTTTTTTGCTCCACAGGTTTCGGAGATATCGCTAACGCATCTCAAAAAAACCAAGAACGCAGCGATTTGGAAGCCCTAAAAGTACTTTTCCTATCTACAAACGATGAAATTGATCGAAGTAAATTAAATTAATTCGAACAAAAATTTACCAATCCTTTTGAAATTTGGTAGGGGCATAGATTTTATGACGTTAACTGTTTTCTGTGAAAATGGGCGAAATCGGTTGAAGCCACGCCCAGTTTTTATACACAGTCGTCCGTCTGTCCTTCCGCATGGCCGTTAACACGATAACTAGAGCTAAAAATCGACATATCTTTACTGAACTTAGTTCACGTACTTATCTGAACGCACTTTATTTTGGTATAAAAATGAACGAAATCCGACTATCACCATGCCCACTTTTTCGATATCGAAAATTACGAAAAATGAAAAAAATGCCATAATTCTATACCAAATACGAAAAAAGGGATGAAACATGGTAATTGGATTGGTTATTGACGCGAATTATAACTTTAGAAAAACTTTGTAAAATGGTTGTGACACCTACCATATTAAGTAGAAGAAAATGAAAAGTTCTGCAGGGCGAAATAAAAGCCCTTGAAATCTTGGCAGGTATTACATATATAAATAAATTAGCGGTATCCAACAGATGATGTTCTGGGTCACGCTGGTCCACATTTTGGTCGATATCTGGAAAACGCCTTCACATATACAACTACCACTACTCCCTTTTAAAGCTCTCATTAATACCTTTAATTTGATAATAATATCATACAAACACATTCTAGAGTCACCCCTGGTCCACCTTTATGGCGGTATCTCGAAAAGGCGACCACCTATAGAACGAAGGCCCACCCCTTTAAAAATACTCATTAACACCTTTCATTTGATACCCATATCGTACAAACAAAGTCTAGCGTCACTCCTGGTCCACCTTTATTGCGATACCTCGAAAAGGCGTCCACCTATGGAACTAAGGCGCACTCCCTTTTAATATACTCATTAACTCCTTTCGTTTGATACCCATATTGTACAAACGTATTCTAGAGTCACCCCTGGTCCACCTTTATGGCGATATCTCGAAAGGCGACCACTTATACAACTACCACCACTCCCTTTTAAAACCCTCATTAGTACCTTTAATTTGATACCCATATCGTACAAACACATTCTAGAGTCACCCCTGGCCCACCTTTATGGCGATATCTCGCAAAAGCGACCACCTATACAACTACCACCACTCCCTTTTAAAACCATCATTAATACCTTTAATTTGATACCCATATCGTACAAACAAATTCTAGGGTCACTCCTGGTCCACGTTTATGGCGATATCTCGAAACGGCGTCCACCTATGGAACTAAGGATCACTCCCTTTTAAAATACTCATTAGCAATTTTTTTTTATACCCATATTGTACAAACAAATTCTAGGGTCACCCCTGGTCCACCTTTATGGAAATATCTCGAAACGGCGTCCACCTATGGAACTGGGGATTACTACCTTTTAAAATACTCATTAACACCTTTCATTTGATACCCATATCGTACAAACCAATTCTAGAGTCAACCCTGATCCACCTTTATGGCGATATCCCTAAATGGCGTCCACCTATAGAACTATGGCCCACTCCCTCATAAAATACTCTTTAATGCCTTTCATTTGATACACATGTCATAGAAACACATTCCAGGGTTTCCCTCGGTTCATTTTCCTACATGGTTATTTTCCTTATGTTGTCACCATAGCTCTCAACTGAGTATGTAATGTTCGCTTACACCCGAACTTAACCTCCCTTACTTGTTGAAATACGTTTTAAATCGTTTGTAGTTTTTCATACGAAAAAACAATTTCTTCTTCGTCCACAGGTTTCGGAGATATCGCTAACGCATCTCAAAAAAACAAGAGCGCAGCAATTTGGAAGCACTAAAAGTACTTTTACTATAACTAAAAACGATGAAATTGATTGTAGTAAATTAATTTTGTTGTAGTTTTTACAGTTACTCTGAAAATGTAATACATTGTGCGGAAACCAGCAATTTAAGCAAATTTGGGTTTTTTCTTTTTGAAATACGTTTTAAATCGTTTGTAGGATTTCATAAGAAAAAAAATTTTTTTGGTCCACAGGTTTCGGAAATATCTCTAACGCATCTCAAAAAACCAAGAACGCAGCAATTGGAAGCACTAAAAGTACTTTTTCTATAACTACAAACGACGAAATTGATTGCAGTGAAATTCATTTTTTTGTAGTTTTTATAGTTACTCCGAAAATATAATACATTGTGCGGAAACCAAGCAATTTAAGCAATTTGGGTTTTTCTTTTTGAAATACGTTTTAAATCGTTTTTAGTTTTTCATAAGAAAAAAAATTTTTTTGGTCCACAGGTTCGGAGATGTCGCTAACGCATCTGAAAAAAAACCAAGAAAGCAGCAATTGGAAGCACTAAAAGTACTTTTCCTATAACTACAAACGATGAAATTGATTGTAGTAAATTAATTTTGTTGTAGTTTTTATAGTTATTCCGAAAATATAACACATTGTGCGGAAACCAAGCAATTTAAGTAAATTTGGGTTTTTCTTTTTGAAATACATCTTAAATCGTTTGTAGTTTTTCATACGAAAAAAAATTTTTTCGTCCACAGGTTTCGGAGATATCGCTAACGCATCTCAAAAAACCAAGAACGCAGCAATTTGGAAGCACTAAAACTACTTTTCCTATAACAACAAACGACGAAATTGATTGTAGTGAAATTAATTTTTTGTAGTTTTTATAGCTACTCCGAAAATATAATAAATTGTCCGGAAACCAAGCAATTTAAGTAATTTGGGTTTTTTTTGAAATACCTTTTAAATGGTTTGTAGTTTTTCATAAGAAAAAAAAATTTGTTTGGTCCACAGGTTTCGGAGATATCGCTCACGCATCTCAAGAAAACCAAGAACGCTGCAATTTGGAAGCACTAAAACTACTTTTCCTATAACTACAAACGACGAAATTGATTGTAGTGAAATTAAGTTTTTTGTAGTTTTTATAGTTACTCCGAAATATAATAAATTGTTCGGAAACCAAGCATTTAAGTAAATTTGGTTTTTTTTTGAAATACGTTTTAAATGGTTTGTAGTTTTCATAAGAAAAAAATTTTTTTTGGTCCACAGGTTTCGGAGATATCGCTAACGCATCTCAAGAAAACCAAGAACGCAGCAATTTGGAAGTACTAAAACTACTTTTCCTATAACAACAAACGACGAAATTGATTGTAGTGAAATTAATTTTTTTATAGTTTTTATAGTTACTCCGAAAATATAATATATTGTGCGGAAACCAAGCAATTTAAGTAAATTGTTTTTTTTTGACATATATTTTAAATCGTTGGTAGTTTTTCACACGAAAAAACAATTTCGTTTTATACTCAGTTGAGCAGAGCTCACAGAGTATATTAAGTATGATTGGATAACGGTTGGTTGTACAGGTATAAGGAATTGAGATAGATATAGACTTCCATATATAAAAATCATTAGGATCGAAAAAAAATTTGATTGAGTCATGTCCGTCCGTCCGTCCGCCCGTTAACACGATAACTTGAGTAAATTTTGAGGTATCTTGATGAAATTTTGTATGTAGGTTCCTGAGCACTCATCTCAGATCGGTTTTTGAAATGAACGATATCGAACTATAACCACGCCCACTTTATCGATATCGAAAATTTCGAAAAACCGAAAAAGTGCAATAATTCATTACCAAAGACAGATAAAGCGATGAAATTTGGTAGGCGAGTTGAACTTATGACGCAGAATAGAAAATTAGTAAAATTTTGGACAATGGGCGTGGCACCGCCCACCTTTAAAAGAAGGTAATTTAAAATTTTGCAAGCTGTAATTTGGCAGTCGTTGAAGATATCATGATGAAATTGGCAGGAACGTTACTCCTATTCCTATATGTACGCTTGTAATGTAGCGTTACAATAACGTAACCATCCCCTGTATTTCCTTGTTCACTTAAACCTGAACCTCCTTGTACTTATGCTTGTATAGCATAGTCAACAACCAGTAATAGCAACCAATGAAAAAGCACAATAATGGTGCATTGACTTCTCAACCAGTTTCTAAAGCAAAGCCAAAAATCACTTTGAGAGCATAGTCACAACCACTGATAGCAAACCAATGAAAAGCACAATAATGGTGCGTTGACTTCTCAACCAGTTTGCGGCACCACCCATATAAACATCGAATTTGCATTTTTGCAATTTAGTCCTCGCAGGTGAGCCAGTGGGAGTGGTTGTCTTGTTAAAGACAAAATAACCACTCCGGCTAGCCAGCTGAGTGAAGGGGCGCTGTCATGGCGCGGGTCATCCTCCACCAGGGCTGAACGACGAGAGCGGTGCCTTCGGACTATTTTTTCCCTCCGTCGCCCACCTTGGTGCTTGAGCGGCCCGCTGCCTCAATGACCTCATACCCTCTTTTCCCTCAGTTCGGGTTGCGTGGCAGGGGCGCCGTCATGGCGCGGGTCACCCTCCACCAGGGCTGGACGACGAGAGCGGTGTCTTCGGACTATTTTTCCCTCCGTCGCTCACCCTGGTGCTTGAGCGGCCCGCTGCCTCAATGACCACATGCCCCCTTCCCCCTCAGCTCGGGTTGCGTGGCAGGGGACGCCGTCATGGCGCGGGTCACCTTCCACCAGGGCTGGACGACGAGAGCGGTGTCTTCGGACTACTTTTCCCCCCGTCGCCCACCCTGGTGTTGAGCGGCCCGCTGCCTCAATGACCCAAAGCACCCTTCCCCCCAGCTCTGGTTTAATAGGCAGGCCGGAGCGGTGGGACCACTCACACTGGTTAGCTAGGGAGAAGAGGGTGCGGCCGTGGCGTGAGTCAACCCTTGCTGCACCAGGACGACGAGAGTGGTGTCTTCGGGCTACTTTTCCCTCCGTCGCCCTGGTCTGGTAGGCAATGACCCGCTGCCAGAACGACCGCACGACCCCTCTCCATAGCTCTGGTTTCAGCCGTGAGCCGATGCGTGCGCACAGGGGCTATCGCTGTGCCGTTAAGGTGCACTTTCCCTCCGCGCACGGATCGACCCACGGTGTCTCGGCTGGTACAGCCCCGCCCCCCTTACGCACCTTCTATTAGCGTGCAAATGGGGAGGCGGGGGTGTCCAGCGGTGAACCAGCACTAACGGAGTCATCGCAGTTTCTCCCGCAGGTGTCTGACCTCGCCGATTACCGAGCCTGCCGAAGACGTTCGATCAGCCCGATCCCGCCGAAGCCGACCGACCAACACAAGCCCGCTGGTACACCCTCCTATCCCGCCCGGAACACGCAGCCGCTGTCCAGGTAAAGCCCGTCGCCAGCCTATCTCCCCTCTCACCCCGGCCCTGGTACGCGCTCCGTAGCCCACCGCCGTTGCATCCGTCACGCCGCTGCTACGACGACCGTTGGCCGCTTGCCATCCTACCGCCCTTAAGCCGCTGCATCCGTCCCGCCGCTGCTACGTCGACCGTTGGCCGTTCGCCACCCTACCGTCGTTAAGCCGCTGCATCCCTCCCGCCGCTGCTACGACGACCGTTGGCCGCCCGCCATCCTACCGCCGTCAAGCCGCTGCTCCTATTCCGCCGCTGCTTCCGTACCACCGTACCAGTCCGTCCGTTACCCGACCGTTCAGCCGCCCTACCGAACCTCCCTACTTCAACGACCGTTAGTCGCCGCTCCGCCCCCTCGCCATCTTGCGACGGAAGGCTGCTGCCCGCCTAATATCTCCAGCCGTGTGTGCGTGTGTTCGTAACACATAAATATCGTGTATTTATTCAGTAGGGGTTTGTGGGACCTTTACTTGACTCTGGATTGACTGAGCGTTACCCCAGCCTTAGCAAAAACCCACCTCATATGCCTAATAAAAATTAGCAAAATTGGAGAAGGACCACGCCCACTTAAAAAAATTTTTTTTAAAGTAAAATTTTAACAAAAAATTTAATATCTTTACAGTATATAAGTAAATTATGTAAACATTCAACTCCAGTAATGATATGGAGCAACAAAATACAAAAATAAAAGAAAATTTCAAAATGGGCGTGGCTCCGCCCTTTTCATTTAATTTGTCTAGGATACTTTTAATGCCATAAGTCGAACAAAAATTTACCAATCCTTTTGAAATTTGGTAGGGGCATAGATTTTATGACGTTAACTGTTTTCTGTGAAAATGGTTGAAGCCACGCCCAGTTTTTATACACAGTCGTCCGTCTGTCCTTCCGCATGACCGTTAATACGATAACTAGAGCAAAAATCGACCTATCTTTACTGAACTTAGTTCACGTACTTATCTGAACGCACTTTATCTTGGTATAAAAATGAACGAAATCCGACTATGACCACGCCTACTTTTCGATATCGAAAATTACGAAAAATTAAAAAAATGCCATAATTCTATACCAAATACGAAAAAAGGGATGAAACATGGTAATTGGATTGGTTTATTGACGCGAAATATAACTTTAGAAAAAACTTTGTAAAATGGTTGTGACACCTACCATATTAATTAGAAGAAAATGAAAAAGTTATACAGGGCGAAATAAAAAACCCTTGAAATCTTGGCAGGTATTACATATATAAATAAATTAGCGGTATACAACAGATGATGGTCTGGGTCATCCTGGTCCACATTTTGGTCGATATCTGGGAAAACGCCTTCACATATACAAATACCACCACTGCCTTTTAAAACTCTCATTAATACCTTTAATTTGATACCAATATCATCCAACACATTTTAGAGTCACCCCTGGTCCACCTTTATGGCGATATCTCGAAAAGGCGTCCACCTATAGAACTAAGCCCCACGCCCTTTTGAAATAAACATTAACACCTTTCATTTGATACCCATATCGTACAAATCTATTCTAGAGTCACCCCTGGTCCACCTTTATGGCGATATCTCGAAAAGGCGACCACCTATAGAACGAAGGCCCAATTTCTTTTAAAAATACTCATTAACACCTTTCATTTGATACCCATATCGTACAAACAAAGTCTAGAGTCACCCCTGGTCCACTTTATTGCGATACCTCGAAAAGGCGTCCACCTATAGAACTAAATCCCACTCCCTTTAAAGTACTCATTAACACCTTTCGTTTGATACCCATATTGTACAAACGTATTCTAGAGTCACCCCTGGTCCACCTTTATGGCGATATCTCGAAAAGGCGACCACCTATACAACTACCACCACTCCCTTTTAAATCCCTCATTTATACCTTTATTTGATACCCATATAGTACAAACAAATTCTAGGGTCACTCCTGGTCCACCTTTTTGGCGATATCTCGAAACGGCGTCCACCTATGGAACTAAGGATCACTCCCTTTTAAAATACTCATTAGCACCTTTTTTTTGATACCCATATTGTACAAACAAATTCTAGGGTCATCCCTGGTCCACCTTTATGGAGATATCTCGAAACGGCGTCCACATATGGAATTAAGGATTACTCCCTTTTAAAATACTCATTAACACCTTTCATTTGATACCCATATCGTACAAACAAATTCTAGAGTCAACCCTGATCCACCTTTATGGCGATATCCCTTAATGTCGTCCACCTGTAGAACTATGGCCCACTCCCTCATAAAATACTCTTTAATGCCTTTCATTTGATACACATGTCATACAAACACATCCCAGGGATTCCCTCCTACATGGTTATTTTGCCCTTATGTTGTCACCATAGCTCTCAACTGAGTATGTAATGTTCGGTTACACCCGAACTTAACCTTCTTTACTTGTTCGTCCACAGGTTTCGGAGATATCGCTAACGCATCTCAAAAAAACCAAGAACGCAGCAGTTTGGATGCACTTAAAGTACTTTTCCTATAACTACAAACGATGAAATTAATTGTAGTTAAATTCTTTTTTTGTAGTTTTTATAGTTACTCCGAAAATATAATACATTGTGTGGAACCAAGCAATTTAAGTAATTTGGGCTTTTTTCTTTTTGAAATACGTTTTAAATCGTTTGTAGTTTTCATACGAAAAAACAATTTCTCTTTCGTCCACAGGTTTCGAAGATATCGCTAACGCATCTCAAAAAAAACCAAGAAAGCAGCAGTTTGGAAGCACTAAAAGTACTTTTCCTATAACTACAAACGATGAAATTGATTGTAGTGAAATTCATTTTTTGTAGTTTTTATAGTTACTCCGAAAATAAAATACATTGTGCGGAAACCAAGAAATTTAAGTAAATTTGGGTTTTTCTTTTGAAATACGTTTTAAATCGTTTGTAGTTTTTCATACGAAAAGACATTTTTTTTGCTCCACAGCGCCGCTTTCGGTTGCCGTTACTACATAATCCATAAGCGCCTTTATAATAAATGTAAGGCGCGATAACCTCCGAAGAGATCTAAGGCCGAGCTTCTCTTCCAATTTGCGTCGTGCTCCTCTTGATTTTCCCTACAAATTGGCCGGACGGGACCTACATGTTTTATGCCGACTCCGAACGGCATCTGCAAGGCAGATGAGTTTTCACTGAGAGCTTTTCATGGCAGAAATACACCCGGAGCGCTTGCCAAACACTGCCGAGGGGCGACCCCGCTTAGAAAAATTTTCTTCTAATTGAAAAAACCTTATTTCTAAAATTTTGATGTTGCTTTGCCCGGGAGTTGAACCCGAGGCAAACTTAGATATATATGCAAACACATACATATATTCTTAAATTAAAGATCAGCCAACACCCCTAATTCACACCCACCTCATTGATACCAATATATCCAAGCATAAGCTAACATATGTATGTTTGTACCTTCAATGTTCAAAAACAAAACACCTACCACTTCCAACAAAAATTATTCTTAAGCGGCAATTACCCACCGACGTGTGGCCGTACGTACGGACGTTTGTCGTAAGAAACACGTTTGATTGAACCCTAATCCCGCAGGAATCAATGTGTGCGTCTGTGTACATGTACATAACATATTTGTGTGTGTATTGTTTAGAGCAAAGCACTGTTGCCATTGACCAGTTTGCATGCATGCTTATGGAAACATCAACTTTTTCCATTTTAATTTTTGATGTTGTAAAAGGCTGGAATTAATATTAAATAAATATAAATAGATTGCATATTTTTAAACTGCACTTTTACATAATTATTTCGAATTGTTTTCAAAATTTTTCAAACTTTAATTAGGTGTTTTTCATAAAACTGCAAACGGTCAAAAATTAGCGCACAAAAGTTTACTAAGCAACTCTGTCTAAAGAGAGAGCGATCAGCTGACACGTTCTTACGGAAAAAATCAAAATTGTTTTTATTTCTACGTTCCGGGCTACGTACGTACGTGCGTTGCACGTCGGTGAGTTTTCGTTTACATTGTACACTCGTAAGATAGGTCGTGTCAGCTGACACGTTTTTGGTACGTACGTTCGTGAGTAACTGCCGCATTACGCACAAGCATATGTACATACATACATACAAATTAAGGTTGTGGCCTTTGGCTCAACCTTTTAAAAAATACTTTTTATTTTAGGCCTTGAGGCCGAGTTTATTCAAGTATGTTGAAGGTTACTCAAAAACTAAAACTCTATTTGCATTTTGCTCTTATTTATAGGATTACAATGCTTGCTTACATTCTAATTTCATCATATTGTGAAATACCTTGGCCTTGAAATAAAGATATCAATTTCTATTTGATGGAAAATTCCATCAAGACTCTAGTTAAGCTACATCTGAATCGATGCGCCAGTATTTGATCAAGTAAACAAATCAGGATACTTTGTATTCGTACAATAACAAATATGAATCATAAAACTATTTTTGGGTAGCTTGAATCATTGATTCAAGATCAAATTGTTTACCATTTGCAGCTGCAATAACAAAGAGGCGAGCTTGTGCTTTCTTAAGAAGCGATTTCAGTTCGCAGCATGAATTGATTGGAAAGATCAATTTTGTTTACAGTTATGGTAAGGTTTGTGTGTGGAGGCTGCCGGTAACTCCCCCCTCTCTAAGATGAATCGTCCCGGATTCAGTTAAATTATTTATTTTGTCCAAAATGACATTATAAGTGATTTTATGCAATTCTGAATCTACGTTTTGCTTTTTAATTTTACCTGATTTCAGTAACCTTCCGCATAAGTAAATTATCAAAATTATGCAAAAAGGCACAAAAATATACAAAAAAAATGAATGTTTTTTGATATCTTCATTTCGCTTATTTAAAAGATTTATATTTTCAAATTTCAGTTGTTCATTAGTTGATTCAATATATTCTAAAATTTCAAAATTATTTACATTATTATGTTTTAAATAATTCCATATTTTTGTTTCAACATTTACATAAGTTTTGTTATTAATTATTGTTTGATTTTCGAAAGTAATTAAGTATGTTCCTGTTAAATTTTGATTCTGAACATAATTTTCTCCTGAAACTAAAATAACTCCCTGTTTAATTATTTCAATTTTATTATTTCGTTCTTTAATTTTTTTACATTTTCCTTGTTTTTCATTTAAAAGTTGTGATAAACATGTGGTTTCTTTATTTAATTTACAATAAGTATTTGTAATTTCCATTTTGCAATCCTGTACATTAAAAAATTCATTATTACAATTTATTATATTTTTGTCTATTATAAGCTTACCATCTATCTGTGCTATAGCTCTAGCTTCATAATATTTACAAGTAAATTTTATTTTTGGATATTTTATATATAATACAATTATATCTGTTTTTTGAACTATTTTGAATTCTGATATATCCATTAAATCTGTAATTGACATTAAACCATGTTGATGGTTTGTTATGTTTTTTAATTCATTTAAGTGAAGGATTACTGGGTTTAAAATTCCTATTTTTCCGAAAGTGATGGTATTTATTAAATTTTGAAGTTCTTGCTTAATGTACTGATATCTTTTAATTTTTAACGCTCTAGCAAATGTGTCTCCTTTCATTTTATTTACTGTATTTGTTAATTCTGTGATTACCTTAAACATTTCTGAATTTGTAGTAAATTGCTTATTATTATTTTCGACTAATTCATTTAATTTGTCATTAATTTTTACAAAATCATCATGATCTGGAGTTCCTGCTATCCATTTCCAAATTGTTCCCAACTCATTTATCCCTCTTTTCTGCCTAAAGGAATTTTGTCTAAGTTGTCCTAACAAAGTTTTAATTATTAAAATTTCTGATTCAGCGTCTAAGCTGTTAATTTTATTGTTGTCATTATATGGAATTGGATGATTAACAAAATCTCGTTTTTCTTCATTTATGATTTCCTCTAAATATGTTAAATTTGTAATGTGAAAAATATCTCCATAATCTTCATATATGGAAACGTCTCCATTCTCAATTAGTACGTAATTTTGTCGGGTATAATCCACGATGTCGGCGACTATTGAGCCGAGCAGGAATGCAATCATGAACAATATCATTTTGAATATCTACGAATAATTATGATTTTATATTATCCTTATGTATGATTCTATCTCTATTGTTAATTATTATTTTATTTTCTAAATTTTCCTTAACCTGCTGTTTTTTATATCTAGGCTTTAACTTATTTCTTTCTCCTATAATTTTTTCATAAATGATTTGTCCTGGGCAATATTGTTTTTCAACTCTATTTTTATTATGAGTTGTTAACATTTTATCCTGTGCCTGCCTAAGTTTTATTGGTAAATTTTCATGATTCACCTTGTTATAGAGAACCTCTTTTGGTTTAAAATTAGTTACTGAATGTATCGTTATATTGTACTGTTGTGCCGCTCTAATAATTGTTTCTAAATCACTAACTATATTGTATTCTTCTTTTATACATCTAGCTATTTCTATTATTGTCGAATGAACCCTTTCTATTTGCCCATTGGTTATACTGTGTCGGGGATCACAAAAAAAAATTTCGATATTTAATCGTTGCATCAGAGATTTAAATGTTGGCGTTGTGAAACTTGGTTCATTATCCAAAGTTATTCGTTTAACATCTGTAAAAGTTTGCAGTAATTCCAAAACCTTTTCCTCACATTAGATTTGTCTTCTATATGTTTCATTACTAAAAATTTTGAATAAGCATCTACGCATGTGATGAATTTCAACTTCTGCGCGTAAAAAATATCTAAGTGAAGCTGTTCTCCTTCTGCTTCTGGAATTGGAGCTTTGCCTATTGGTATTCTTTTTGGATGACGATCATATTTATTTTTATTACATATTGTGCAATTACGAATGTATTCTTTCATCCTTTTTCTCATTTCTGGCCAATAGTACAATTTTTCTATTTGTTTTATGTTTTCATTAAAGTTACGATGAGCTCTATTATGAGTTTGTTCAATTATTCCAGACTGATCTTCCCTATTAATAATATCCATCGGAAAAAGACTTGTATAAACAAATTTGTTTTGAAAGGTTTGTTTTAAGGGTTCTTGGATTTCATATAAATCCTCTATTGTACAGTGAATTGCGGTTACCAATTTTGGTTGAATAAATTCTTTTAAAATGGTTAGCAAATTTTCCACTGTATCATATTCTATTAAATGCCTTTTATTTCCAAAATTTTCAATTAATTCATGAATTGTGAATCTGTTTTTATACAAAATTATCTGTTGTTTAAATTGGTTTACAGGTTTTTTTGTTTCTTGAATTCTAATACTCTCACTACTTTGTGCGGAATGTTGTGATTCGTTACTCTGCGAATCCTGTGGATCATCGGACATATTGTATAATTCAAGACGCGACAATGCGTCTGCTACAACATTGGTTCTACCAGGCCTATAAATAAATTTTGGAGCAAACTCCTCTATAAATGCGTGCCATCTTTTCATTTTCGGATTAGGGTTACGAGGTGACAAAGCAAATGTCAATGGTTGATGATCAGTATGAATTTCCAGATTAGTGACACCATATAAATAATTTCTAAGAGTCTTTAGTGCCCAAACAATGGCAAATAATTCTTTTTCATTTGTTGCGTAATTTCTTTCTGTTTTATTAAGAGTTTTTGAAATAAAAGTGATTGGTCTACCTTCCTGTGAGAGCACAGCGCCTATTGCTACATTAGAGGCATCGGTAGTAAGAACAAAAAACCTTTGAATAATCCGGTTGCGTCAATTCCATTTCTGACGCCAAATGTTTTTTTAATTTATTAAATGCTTGAATCGCATTTTGATCCAAATTTATTTCAAACTTTTTCGACTTATTTCTGGAAACTCTTCCATTTTCTCCGGATAAGTATCTACTCAATGGTTTCGCTATTGTTGCAAAATCTTTAACAAACTTGCGATAATATCCTGCAATTCCCAAAAATCCTCTTAGTTCTCGTAAATTTTCAGGTATCGGGTAATTTAAAATCAATCTTATTTTGTTGGGGTCTGTTTTAATAACATTTTGTGCTATCATATATCCTAAAAACTCTATTTCCTTTTCAAAAAACTTTGATTTTTCAAGTGAAATTTTCATATTTGCTTTCTCAAAACTTCCGTCACTATTTCTAAATCTCGCAAATGTTGTGTTATATTTTCTGAAAAAATAATTATGTCATCCATGTAAACATGGCAAATCTTTCCTATATGTTCACGCAATATAT
>JARSSU010038939.1:0-27253 GCA_029619165.1 Eurosta solidaginis
CACTTTCGACGAAAATACGCAAAACAACCAGTTAACTGCAAGCAAAAAGAAGTAAATAAACGAGATCAAAAACTAAAAGGAAATAACTGCCATATTTCGCCTTTTGCATTCGTTTAGAGAAAATTGTACTACACAGCAAAAAAATATGGCAGAAAAGTTAACGAAAATGTAAACGGACGAGCATACGAATTGAACCGGAAATCCTTATTGATCTACGATGCCTGCGCAAATACATAGAATAGCAAAGAGGAAATAAGCTGACATCATTGTGCTACCATACACACATTCATATAGGTCTACTTTTATATAATATAAAAATGGAACTAGTGAACAAACTAGAACTAGTTACATTCACAGTCAATCAAGAAAAAAACTAGTCCGAAAAAGCGCAGACTTGTACAAAGTAATTGGAGTGTTCTCAATATTAAATTTTTATGAACTTCAACACCAGCGACAGAACCTATGGCCTATGACCATGCTAACCAAGTAGTTACACACCATGCCTGTGCAATTGTTATTTATCTAACTTGATAATTGAAGCTTACGACAGGGTTTTCGAAAGTAAATGAAGACTGAAGATAGCACATCATATTTAAGTTACTTTAACAAGCACTTACGTTTGAAAAATGAACAAACGGAAGTTTTTAATGTGCAAATAAATTTCAGAAAGCGCCAAATCACAAAAGAGAGAACATGTTTATTCAGAAACGGGTAAATGTTTTGAGAAATAAGCAAAAAAATTCAAATCTGCTTCAAAAAAGTGAAAATGATTTTTTTAAATCAGCACGTATTTCAAATATGATAATTTGTTTTTCAGAAAACGTTTAACAATATATAGAGTAACAGCAAAAATTATTTCATTCATATATCACATTTTCTTCTGAAATAATGAACGTAGCTTAATTTCAAATAAGTTTGTTATTTTCTGAAATATATTTTCTAATTCCTCAAGTTCATTTGCATTTTTTGTCAAAAATTTACACTTTTTGCCATATCATTCGCTCATTTTTTGAAATAAATTTGCTTGTTTCAAATTAGTTAGCCTCTTTCTGAAATACATTTTTACATTTCTCAAATAATTTCGCCCATTTCTCAAATACGCTTTTCTTTTAACATTCGTTTCGTGCCTTTCTCAAATCATTACACTTTCCTTAATAAATTTGCACTTTTCTCAAATTCTGTTAGCTGCTTTCTGAAACTCATTTTCGTATTTTCTTTAATTAATTTGCCCTTTTCTTAAATTCCTTTGATCATTTTAAAAAATGAATTTGTGTTTGTTTCCGAAAAATCCTTTGCCATCTTGTGGGATTCTTTCGCCTGATTCTGGAACCAATTTGCCATTTTCACGAATTCATTTTTAACAATTTTCCCCTTTTTTAGATTCGTTTGCTGTCTTTTGAAATACAATTTCTGTTCTTTTCTGAAATTCATTTGCACGATTCTGAAAGCAATTTTCCTATTTCTGCAATTCCTTTGATCGATTTTGAATTATACTTGTCGTTTTTTCAAACTCTTTAGCAGTTCCTGTATTTCATTTGCCCGTTCCTAAATAACAATTTCCTTATCTCAAATGCAAATTTTTTTATATAAATACCGTGCCGAATGTTAGCAATTTCGATGCGTCACTCTGCTGCTAGTAAATAAATGCTACATAACAACAGAAAGCCATATACACACATACATACATAGAAAGCGTGTGAAGAATATTTCACACACATAACCAGCAGCTTGAACAGAAGAGAATAATTCACACACACATAAACACCACCTAACAGTGAAGAGAATATTTCACACACATGTAGACTGGCAATAAGGTGCGCATATTGCCTTACATAAACTAGAGATATACATGTATGTAGCCAAAGGCAATGAGCGCAGAAATAAATAAGCAACTGTTCTAGTAGGATTTTCGTGAAAAGTCTAGACCCTAGGAGTAGTAGACGAACGAGGTAACAATAATCTCTCTACAAGCAGCGTAAGCTAAGGAAGAATGAATCAGTTTGGTCTTAAGACGCTTTTAGGGCAGTGCGCGTGTACTGTAATTGTGAAGTACTACTACAGTAGAGTTGTAAATAAAGACGATATTGCTATACTGAATATTTTAATATTTACACGACAGTTCAGCGATTCAAATGATAGCACACGGTGCAAAATAATCAGAATTTCCCAAAATTCGTTACAATACTATGTGTTCAGTTTGCACAGGATAGCCCTTTTTTACACGCACACCTTTATATAATAATCACCGTGAAAAAAAATGATCAACTTGAAAACCCACAATATGAAAGCAATTATTTTATGATTTTTTAATTTGGAGGTTCTCAACTTTGAAATAGTTTTTTTTTACGATAGTTATTTCTTCAAGGATGGGCTATCCTGAGTTAAACCTTGGGCAAACAAACCCCAGTGCAAAACATCATTTGATATTTATTTATATTAGGGTGTTTCAACTTCAACATTTCTTAATGTTTTTGTTTTCAAGGGTGGGTTTACCACATACATTTTATGGAAAGCTTCGAATTTCAGTTGCCAGCTTCACACAGCCTTTCAAAAATACTTGTTTGGAAAAAAGGCTGAACCATTCACACTACGTAGTTTTGGGCTCGTTTAAGACTAGCTTTTTTAACTGCTGGGTACATATAAATGTCACAGTAAAGCAGGTTTATGCCGCCCTCAATTTGAGTGTGAAAATTGCTGTTCGTTTTCTCAGCTCAGCTCAGCTTAGTTAGTTGGTTTCTACGTTAGTTCCACTTTCAAGTTTCAGCTGCTTGAATGAATTGGTCAGTTCTTAATAATCCATATAGCCAAGCTGTAGCTAAGTGCATGTAAGTGGGCATTAGTGCTTCGTGCTATACAAAGTACATACTACATATGATTACAAATACACACACTTGCGTGTCTAGTAGGTGACTTCATCTTTACTTCATCTTTTCAGGGCCTAGAAGAGCATGAAAGAATACTGGCTTAAGTGGCGAATTGACAAAAATTGTGCTACGAATGGAGAAATATTCATTTATGCATATATGTTTGTGTGGAAAAGACTTTTGTACTCACAACGTAGAATTTTATCAATGGCTTATGCTCTTGAAAAAGTGACGGACGAAATAAACCAAATTAAAGTGCTACACAAAATTGCTCAATATTTACCCTTGCCCATAATTTAGAAACAATCAAACTCACCGCAGCGAAAAGAAAAATAGGAGTGACAATTTTTATCAAAAATTTTGAATTAGATTCTAATATTTTGATTTTCACTATTTTAAGAAAAAACGCCTATAAAATTTTTAACTAAATCTATGGAAATCAATGTCAAAAAAGTTTCCAAAAATCTTGAAAATCAGGGGCAAATTTATGAAAACTTCGAATTTTTTATCTGAAGTTCTCTGAATATTTTTGAATATGCAGTTTTGTAACAAAAACAATTTCAGTCTGAAAAAATACAACTCATGGGTCTAAATTTGCATTGATTTTTGACATTATTATTTTATTTTCTTTTTTTCTTGTAAGACTAAAATTGATTTAATTTAAAAATGCATACTCAAAAAAATTCACAATACTTTAAATAAAATGTTCGTTATTTTAGTAAAAATTCTCGATTATTCGAAATTTTTCAAAAACGTTTTTGAGATTGGTTTGTATAATTTCAGTTCTAAAACTCACAAAAGTTTTTTCTTAAAATATGAATAAATGAAAAAAAAGAATTTAGTCAACGAAATTTTACAACAATTTACACTGCTATTTTTCTTTATGCTGCTGTAGTCTATTTTGCCTTCAACTGCTTAAACTTTAAGTGCTTATTTTAAGAAAATTATATCTTCTGCCTGCACCCAGAAGTTGATTGTTTTGTTGGGCTAGCTTTGTACGAGCAGTGCCTAAAGCAGGGTTCGCCAAAATTCAAACTGTGACTGCGTGAGTAAAACGAAAATCATTTTATTGGTAGTGGTTTAGTTGTTGATGAAAAATCAATGAGGCAGGACGTATGCACGCATAATTGTTAACGCTAATGTGCAGAATGTTTTAACGGTTTTATGTTAACAATTTATTTTGTTTAAATTTTTCCTTAGACTCAAGCAATAAAGTAGTATTTACATGGCCATAATTACGAATGCATACGTCCTAACTCATTTATTTTTCATCAACAACTAAACCACTACCAATAAGATGACCTTCGTTTTACCCACACAGTCACAATTTTAATTTTGGTGAACCCTGGCCTAAAGTAAACCACAAAATTAGAGAGAGTCTTACACGACACGATGTCTTACAGCAGATGATCTCTTTTATCATTCCGACAAATATGCATAATTTCGGGAGTAATGCTGGTTAACTTTTTTGAAACCCATGAATGAAATTTAAATATTTTTATGAGATTTGCTATACTGGCTTACCTAGACGCAGAATAGATTGGTGTTGTAAATGGGCGTATCATATTTCAACTTTGCTCACTTTTCCGATATCGAAAATTTCAAAAAATTGGAAAAATTCGATAATTCATTCCCAAATGCCGGTGAAGTCATAAAACTTGATAGTTGGGTTGACTTTATGACAAAGAATAGAAATTTGGTAAAATTTTTGGAAAATGGGCATGGCAACAGCTTAATTTTTGGGACCATATTCAGTTCACTTTGAAACTCTTTGCAACTATTTGTAAATCACATCATTATTGTTTTGGAATAATTTCGCGTCTAATTCATAATCATTTCGAGACTACTTTGGGATTTTTTCGGACTAATTTTAGCGATATTATATAATTATATATTCGTGATGGTTTTTGGTCAATCCCAACATCACATTGAAGTTATTTCGGTTTCGGTTTCGAATATTTCGAAATCTATTGTTTTTAAAAACAAAGTTTTCTGAATTTTAGCTCTTTAATAATCTACCCAAATACTTTGAAACTCTTTGTCAGCTTTTATTTTAGGTTCACATTATTTGTTTTTTGTACCATTTCCAGTTCACTTCGAAATTATTTTGCCATAATTTTGGTTTTGTTTTAGGAATAATTTCAGCCCAGTTCATACCCATTTCGAGATTACTTCTATTTTGGATTTATGTTAAGGGAACACCCTTCTATTTTATTTCGAGATTGTTTTCGGCCATTTTCAAACGTTCTTCTGAAATCTCTTCTGAGCCATTTTGAGTTCATTTTGTAACTATTTCAGTACTACTTTGTTTTTTGTTTTTTTTTGATAGTTTCAGCATGGAAAAAAAAATTAAAAAAAAATTAATTAAATTAATAAATAAAAAAATAATGAACAGGATTAACCTGGTGTCATTGAGCCACTTGAGGGCAGTGCGCTGCCACAACGTCCAATTATTATTATTATTTTCGGATTATTTCAGAATTACTTTCGGGGTTCCTTTCGGAAAAATGTCGGGAGCGAATGAGGTAAATTTTTAGGTATTATGATAGTAGTATTTTAATTGAGTTAATGTAGTTCTGCCAAAAGCATATATTTACCTTTACAAATTAGTTTATCTTAGCCATCTTAACTTTATTATCTGAAATTAAAAAAAATAACCTTGTAAGATAAAGGCGCTTCGAGACGATGTGTTTAATTTAAAAGATGCTGATAATTATAAACAATTATAAACAATTGGAGATGATCAATGGGTGTCGCACAGGGATCACAGTTAAAGAGTTTTAACTTTTTTGAAAGCAGCTCAAATGTTTGTTGTACTTTTTGGTGGAAATTAGGTTTATTTTTTTGACCAATGAGGTGTTTAAGTGCAAGAGAACTCTCACTGGTATGAACCAACGTTTCGGTAAGCTACTTAGCTTCATCGGGGATAGATTCCTCCATGGAGATTCAAAAATCTTAGCTTCGATCGCTGTGAGACACCCGTTAATTGCTCCCAATCGGGAGCAAAATTTGACACCGGTATTACACCCTTCTAACGGTATTACCGGAGACTGAAAAAAATCGGAAGTTTTTTTATGAGGGCGACCCTAATGTATACATACTCTATTAAATATCTATGTAAATCATTAAAACTGAACAAATTTCCTATTGAATATTTTTGTATCCACATTCCTCAATAAAAGTATTAATCAAATCTTTAATTGTGCTAACCCGCTTATCAGCTGATACTATTAAACAAAGAACGCTTTATCATAGAAAAAAGAGTTCTTGAATAATAAACTGAATTGTAATAAAATTGCAAATTTTTTTTATAGTCCACCCATAACATTAATGATGTCTTCATTTGAATTGTGTGCCATTTTAGCATTTAGATATTATACTTAGCGCGTACGATCTAGCGACAGCCAGAAGATCGAAATGATGGCAGTAATAAATGAGTGCGATCGTTAAAATTAGTGCGTTAAAAGGGAATATGTGAAGAGGAGTAGCTATGAAAATTGTAATTTAAAAAAGAAGATAAAGCGAAATTAGAATACAGTAACAGCCAGCTAAGTAGTGCAGCACGAAATATTCAAAAACGATGATATAATATTTTGTCAATGTCCGCACAAGACTATAACGCTACTTTTTTTTACAGTTTATCGAACGGTTTATGTTAAAAAAAAACAACGTGAAATACGGTGAATAAACTTTAAAAAGAGTTCTAACTATATCCTGCCCCAGATTATTGAATATAATGTTGCCGAGTGGAGGCTTATGCCGATATACAGTTAGAAGAAGGTAGTGTACAGGTAAAGCTCCTTAGCTCTTTGCAAAGCTGCCTATATAGGTATGATAACATGTTGGTCTGAATATTATGAACAAGCAATTAACCTAAGTAAAGAAGAGCTATACGATATCTGAAAGTTTGTCCCTCTAAATGTGTGTAGTGCCGCTGGTATTATCTAGAGAGGGAGAACCGTTCGTCACTTAATGACAGTTCAAGTCTGGATCAGTTATTATGACATAGCTGTCACTGAACCTCACCTTGTTGTTACATATGAAGAAGAGGTAGAGATTTTGCGCTCTAGGCAAGTACTAGTCAAAACAATGCAGTCGAAGTTTCATGCCATACCATTGTTAGGTTCTTTATCTCTTTCTATTTCTCTCTTCACATCCCGCACTATACTCCTTAAGTGTACAGGCGACAGTGAATATGAATAAGATACATATAGTTTAAAAACTACAAAAGCAAAGAGGTTTGTGTCTCCGCTATTAAGCACAACTCGTTTTGTAGCGAGTTATTTAACCACTGCCGTGAGTCTTCAATAATTTCCGGTAGATGTAGTCTAACTCCCCTTTGCGCACCTAGCCTAGAGAGTTGCAAACAAGCATACATACAAGTGAAGCTAATATAAGCGTGTTAATCATCGACATATTTATTAGCTAAATTTGATTTTTAACTTTTATTTGTTTTTTTTTCTTCCCGTAGCAAAGCTTCGCCCCATCCAAGATGTACGATCACTCATCACACAATTGTCATCGGTATCCCCTATTGGAAATCCTTGTATACTTTCAGTTTCATAGGGTTGGCCTAAGAGACAAAGGAGAGAGGTGTTGGCAATCGAAAACTTGGTGAAGTTGTCATGTGGGAGCAAAATACATGCAGAGAAAAATGTTGTCGAGGATTGTTCTGCATTAGTAAGGGTTTATCCTGGGAAGTGTGCTTTCCTTTACAGCGAGTTTCGGATTCTACGGCTGAATTCTAGTGTGCCGAATCTATTTGAAGTACTTTTGGAGATTTTTCTTATATAAAGTGGTCACTAAAATTGAAATTCTTGCTGTAAGTGTAAAATCATCCTCGTGGTAAAGGATAAGTTGTTGATTAACGAGCAACGAGACTAGAAATATGCACGCACGTTTGTTATCAGTTGTCTGCTAGCATGTCTTGATCTCTGAGTATTTATTAGAACTGCTTGTGCAACATTCGGCGTCTCTCCGCTATGGGAAGTATGTCGCCTTATTGTGTAGATGCTGCTTATTCCTTAGCTATCGCACATTATCCCTTTCCAGGCGGTCTTATTAAGTTGCCCAAATCTGTAGATATCTTACAAAAGTATCCGTCCGTAAACAAACTATATGAGCATAAATTTAGATTTGCAAACTGCTTTGACTTAGAAATTTTTAATACGAGCGGATAGTCAAATTAAGTCAAGTACGGTGGTGGTCTTTTGAATAAAATACGACAAGAAAAACACCAAAGAATAGGTCAGTAGCCAGGAGAAATTCAAACTTTTATGCGTGGCCATAAAAATTCCATTTAAGTTTGCGAAAGCATAAAGAATTTGTAGCATCATAGTTAATGCAAAGTTACCTACTAAAATATGTAAATTCTTTTAATAATATTTTGAGATTTTCTTTATTAGCGCGATTTCTAATTAGGTTTAATGAACTTTCACTCGAGGTAGATCTTAGTAACAGACTTTCTTCCAAAAGTCGCATATTTTGTGATTTTCAAATGTAATATAAAGCTCCTAACTCCTACAGATCTAAATAGTTACCAGTGGAGCGAGATGAAGTTCATATTAGCAGTTGTTGCGCTCTTCCAGCTTTTTAACGGGCTTCGTACAGAGGATGTTAAAGAGGAACGTGTTATTGATGAAAATGGTAGGTGGATAAATCTTAAAACTAATGTGAACCCATCTAACACTTTTATTCCCTTATTTCAGTACTCCAAGAATTTTTGGATCAAGCGCAGCCAGCGAAGCCTTTAAACCCAGCTGCTCAAATACAACAACCGCAATACCCTTACTTATCACAGCAGCAGCGGTTAACGCTGCAAGGTGAAGGCAAACCAACTATCCAGTACAGCCTCTAAGGCTTGAGTATGTTATACAGCCACAGGATTCAGTGAACTATCCAAATTTTCCCGCTGCACAGTCCACCAAAGATACACCCAAGAGTTATGCAGCACTCACACAGGCGCTCGCTAACTTGCAATCTTTAGCACAAAGACCCAAGCCAGTTAACAGTGCTAGCCTGGTGAAACCAAAACCTACAGCTATCATATTTAATTTTTCGAAAGCCGGGGCCTACACAATCTACGCCAGTTAATAATGTTGCATCGGCGCCTCAGCCAGTTGCCATTCAACCAATTTCATTATCGAATCTATTCACGTTGCCGAAACAAGCATCTACTCACTTGTTAATTACGCAAGGACGTCCCGAACCTTATCAGCTATATGCAGCCGCTAACCCATCTTCTTATATCATCATTAATCCAACGTCTTATCCTAGTTTTCATTATTATCCACAGCGAACTTTTCTACCTATCCGCGCTTAGTTGCTAATGCATTTGATACATTGCAGTCTGTGGTAGCTAAGGCGGAAACACCGAGCTTAGAACCTGCACAATCCAGCCAACTTTTCAGATGTCACTCCACTACAAAACCAGCCTCTTACTGCTTCCTTGCCTATGATTGACGCGCCTGTAACTACAGAAAGTATTTTTGCTCAGGCCTTACTGGAACAGTCGCTTCAATCGGAAAAATCACAAGAATTTGTTGGAACTCCTCAAGCGCGACCAATTGAACAGACGTCTTCAGGAGCAGGCAGCAGCTTTCTTGTTTAGGAATTATGATTTAAGTACGAAGTGATTTCACTGCCCACTTGTTAGAAGGTAGAAATATTTTTTTGATAAATAACAATAAAAAATACTGAGAATCATTATATTATACATCTAGATTCAGATGGACTTCCTATTCTTTCTCTTCTTCTTCTTGTTCTTCTTTCTCTTTTTCTTCTTCTTCTTATGAAATTGCTTCGCCCCCAGTCAAACGGTGCTATCACTTACAAATTGGTATCGATATCCTCTAACGGAAGTTTTATTAGGGTTGAACCAAAGAGCCATGGGTGCTAGAAGCGTTAGCTTTACAGCGCAATTGAAAATATGGTTGGTGTTATGTGGAGACATATAACATGCCGGATGTATAAATCGTATGTGGCTGTTTCTGGATTGGTAAGAGTTTTATACCGAAATGACACCGAGAGAATACATAAAATTATCCGCGGGTGGGCCTTCTTCAATCATATATCTGTTATGATGCCAAAGGTTTCCGAGTTCTCTTTTAAGGGCAGTATACCCGCCACTCTGTATAGATGATGGTCTGGAAACTTAAGGAGACATCCCGTCGCAATTCTGAGCGCGGTGCCTTGACAGGCCTGCAGTTTCTTCCAGTGTATTTTTCGTTTAAGCTCGGTAACCATATGCTATATAGCTAGCTATGAGCGCTTTTTTGTCCCAAGTACTGTCAGTGAGGGACTTAAAGCTTTTGTTACAACACTGAGCTATAGGTAAAATTGCGGGTGCATGCTCGCCAAAATTAAGGTCACTATCGAACGTCACACCCAATATGTTTGCATTCCGCACAGTCTGTAGCAGAATGCCTTCCACGTAGATATCCAATATTTTCGACATTTGGCCCTTCCACATCAGCTGAAGTGCTTTAATTTTCTGTACATCTGGTGGTATTTTCCCTGCAGTGGAACACTTTTTTGGGTACTCTATTTAGTCTTTCTTTAGTTTATATGAATATATCGGCTTTCCTACGGTACGAAATCCACTCGACCATAAGATCCCATTTTAAACCCGATTCTAATCGATAGGCTTGTACTCTGAACAACGGGATCAATCGCTTAGAGAGTCTGGGTACTGGAGGGTTAATCAGCAAGAGCATATTTTCTACTTCATGCGGACACAGGTTTAAAGCCAGGATTGATACCTTCATTTCAGGCAGCAACGAGGCAGGCTTGCAGTTCATGCACAACGTTCAAATCTGCACCGATGGGTCCAATATGAAGTCAGGGGTAAAGGCGGAGATCTACTTAGATTCTCTAGAGATTTCTACGTCCTTTTGTCATATGGAACTCTACTTAATAAACAGGAACACTGGTAGCTGAGGTTGACAACTGGGCTGTAGAAGCTATGAATTGCGCAGGCAATTCCTTAAAGCGTTGCGTTACACAACCCCTTGAATAACCACATTGGTCTCTCTAAGCACATAGTTGGATTTTCTATTATGGCATCCCTATTAACTAACAAATGAAAGTAGCTCTCAACGAGTGTGCCAATACAACGAGTACTAAAAAATATTGGTCTGACTTTGTGTGTTGTGGCTCATTGGAGACACTAAATAGTGCTCAGAAGTAATTTAATGAAACTTGTTTTCGTTCGATAAATCATCGAACGAAGAATCTGTGTTCTCAGCGGTTTTTGCAAAAATTGTATAATTTTATTTGAATCTCGTGAGAAATGTATAGCAAATAATATTTGCTGTTTAAATAGCAAATGAATATGTGGCATACTGTCTAAGTCCTTAGTACATATACAGAGTGAGGTTGTTATTTAAAGTTGAAGCCATGCGTGAGCAATCAAACGTAAAGAGATTTTTTTCCATATAATTGTTATATTATATAACATATATATAAAATTAAAGAAAGTGACTTGCTTAGAGTAAAATAGCCGATCTACTATGCCGATTTTCCTATTTAAAATCTTAAGTTGGCATGTGCCTAGCGCAGAATTACATAGGGTTACTTTTTAAAAGTAGTTTTCGTAAACAGCCAATCATTAATGCTAGGAGGAGAAAAAGAAAATACATATTGCTCCCTAACGTTATCATTTTTAAGATATTTTGCAAGCAAAACGCTAATGCGCAGAAAGTTTCAATATTTTAATATAAGCAACGGATTTTGTTTTAACTTTTTGTTAGACTCATTTTACGAATTTTTCTTGAAGTGTTAACAAACATGCGTGCATACATCATGCCGCGTTGCTCGTTGATCAACAACTAACGCTAAGAAGATTATACGCTTACCAACACATCCACAGTTTTAATTTTGGTGACCAATGTCATAAGGCACAGCAGCCAATGTCACTGCTTACACCTGTACACAAATTTCGGGCGACAAATTTTTCTTTTACCGATTGGTCGGCGAGAGAGCGTTCTCAAGCGTTCTTACAGAAATAGCTTAGAGAAATACATATCTATAACAGCCGACAAACCATTCAACGGACTTCATTGAAACTGTATCAAGTTATTGCTTACACTTTAAGAATAATTTAGTGGGAATAGTGGCGGACTCGATTTCGGTTTGGGAGATTTTTTCAAGCTGTGAATTTAGTGTTTGGGAATTTCGAGTACAACCGTGTGGTCACCTCCCATACAAAGAAAATCTTTTATATCAATCATATATTTTCGGAACTATTACTGACAGCTCAGAATCTTAACATCCGATTATCTGGAAAGGCCCTACTTAAGTACCTTATTCCTTGGCCTTTTTATAGGACAATATTTTGTCCGAAAATGTGGCTTAGACACCGACCTGTAGCAAAAATATGATGTATGTCTCGATTCGCTTGAAATTTGGTAGCCCTTAATCTGTGTTATTATGAGGTGAACCAGATGCAGACCTGATCAATAAAATTTTCTTTAAGATGCGCTTTAGGTTTTACCTACATTTATATGCTGAAGACTTAGATAAGGTATCGAAATATTTGAAAAAAAAATCGAATTTATCGTTAGTAAAAGAGAGGGGTAGACGGAGTCGTAACAAGAAGAGGAAAGGGAAGTGAAGGGATGGTGAAAGAAAATGAGATTTGAAGGTATTGGAGGAAAATAGGGACGCGGTCATTGACAGGGAGAGAAAGAACCAGAAAGAAAGGGAAGGAAAGAGTAAGAGGAAATATGTATATGCGGGAAATTGAGGAGACAAGCGAGAGGAAGGATAGAGGAAAATAGAAAGCTAAAAGAGAACGCGAGGTTGATGATAGATTTAGAAGAAAGAAAGGAAGTAAAGGAAAACGAGGTGGGAGAAAGGAGAGAAGAGGAGGGTAGAAGCGTGATATATAATAATGTAAGGAATTTAGGGAAATTCCGCTTATTTGCAACATTCTTCTTACGTTCGTATCGCTAAATGTTGAATAAAACACTCCAATATTCTGTATTACAAAATGGTATTTATTAGACTACTTTGAAAGTACTTCGCAATTAAACTTCACTTCGCAACTGATAGCGTGTTTAAATCAAACTGATTACTGACTACTCAGCTTTCGCTGCTTTTATACTCTGTGGCCAAATGTCTAGACGTTTCTTCTGCTAGAATTTTCTACTTGGTTACCAGCTATAGGCGTCGCGTGTGTATCTGTACTTTATAGCTTCTGCATAGCCATATGCGCGTGTATATGTGAGTACTACTTCAACTGATGACTGTGTGTGATCTGTGTGTGAGTTATCTCTTCGTTGCCTTGTATGTATGTGGATAAATGATGATTAGTGTGTTTATGTAGCTTGCTTAATTTCTGTTGTTATGCGTTTACTTATAACAGCTTAGAGATGGTAATATTCGCCACAATAATAAGTTATCAATAAACAAACAAAATATTTCATGAAAATAAATATCTTTATTTGAAATGAGTTTTATTGCGGCAGAAATACGCCGGGTAAAATCAAACCGTTCGTACACTGAAATGAATTGAAAACTACCATATGGCTGGTAACCGGATAGCTGAAATAGGGGAAACAGCTGGTTAGACCGGATACTCGGCACAACTGTACAAATACCGCACCCTGTGTATAATGATGTTTGTACGAATGTATTTATTTGACCATATATTCACATAAAATAAAGTACTTTTTGTAAGTATATATAAATATATATCTCCATATATAACTATTTCATTTTTTTAACCACACTCATTTCACTGCATATATTTTTCATATTCATAAATATAAAAAAAATATATTTTCATTTCTATTGGATTTTTCCTGCTAATTTTTCCTTGAATTCTTTTTTCTTTTTGCTTCTCCTAGAACACGCTCTTATTTCTTTTTTCAATTGCCATAAAATAATTTATAACTCTAGATGAAAAATTTATTTGCAATTCCCTAAACTAACGTGCGAATATCATGAAACTATAGACGCCGGCACAAATCCACTACAAAACCAAACCACCACTCACATAGCCTACAGCTTCCTATATCGACGTATTTGCTCGCATAACGCGCACTGTTTGTTGTATGGCAGCTGTATCTCTAGTGCGAGTAAACTTGTTCATTTGTTAGTTTGTGCTGTCCTTTTGCGTTTGCTGTTATTGTACGATCATAGGCAAGTAGTTGTGGGCTCCAGCAAAACATAGTACGCCCACCCATTTATCTAAGTTGCCCGGTCATGGGAAGGTGACTATATGTTTCGTGCAGACAAACTGAGCTTGTGGCAATGAAGACAAGACGAGGAGGACAGGTGGGCAGTGCTAAGAAAGAGGCGGACAGCAAGAGGACAAGGCAAGTAAAGAATGGATAGGCAGACAGACAGGCAGGCAGGCAAGCCGTTTTTACACTTAATGCCAACTAGTCATTCATTCAGCACATAGCACGGTGCTAGCAGTTGCACAAAATGAAATGAAACACCTGCTGCTGGAGACTGCTTTTTTTGGTTTTTTCCAATTTAAATTTTACCTTTTGTAACAAAAGCATCACAATGTTATTTCGAGTGCGCTCGTGTGAAGACAATGAGAAGGAGTTGGGTACAGTGTGTTAGACAGCATATTTTCTTAGTCAAAAGTTGTAGCATTTCAAGAAAAGTAAAACGTGAGTAATTTCGTAATTTAAGTTTAAATACAACTTGTGTAGAATATATCGTCAATGGAATTGGATATGAGCAATAGTATAGCGGTTTTTGCCAATGTTTTTTTTCACTCGCAAATTTTTTTAAAACTGTCTTTTTTAAATCTATTAATCTTTTTTTTTGTGTTTTTTTTTGCGGGTTGGAATGGAAAATGTCGAATCCACAATAATTACTGCCGTCGCCGTGTGTACTTGGCCTAAAAACCTCCATTTGGAACCGTCGCCTACTTCGGGAGCGCTTTCGCATAACTTCAAGATAGCGCTCCATATTTCGCATTTTTTAATAGCCTTCTGTTGTTCAGGCTCCTTAAGATAGTCCAATCTTTCCAGCCTAATCAAAAAACGAGACCGTACAATATTTAATGCTAATTTAATACGGTTTAATTAAATTTATTACACTTGTTTAAAAAAAAACCAGAGTTGGGCTAGCTTAAGTTTAAACTAGCCCAACCCATATGCCAAATCAAAAAACCAAAACGTATTTAATTACACCATATTTAATGCTAATTTAATACGGGTTAATTAAATTTATTACACTTATTTTTTAAAAAATATCGAGGGTTGGGCTAGCTTAAGTTTAACCTAGCCCAACCCATGTGCCAAATCAAAAAGCGAAAACGCACTTTAATTACATCATATTTAATGCTATATTAATACAGGTTAATTAAATTTAGTGAACTTGTTTTTTAAAAAATATCGAGGGTTGGACAAGTTTAAGTTTAAACTAGCCAACCCTAGATAATTAAAAAAAAACAAGCGTAATAAATTTAACTAATCCGTATCAAATTAGCAATAAATAGGTGTAATTGGTTGATTGATTGATTGATTTATTCATTAATTTTGCTTACAAAATTAACAAGTATGTATGTAACAAATAAGTATGTTAAGCTAACTGATAACATTATAATGCAATAAAAAGTAAGGCATTCTTTAAAACAGTATTTTAGTATTGAATGCCATCTCCAAATTAAATTAGTGTAATTAGATATGCTGTGTGGGGTGAATTAAAAAACGTTTTCTTTTTTGCTGGGCATATGGGTTGGGCTAGCTTAAACTTAAGCTTAAAAAAACATGTGTAATAAATTTAATTAACCTGTATTAAATTAGCATTAAATATGGTGTAATTAAAAACGTTTTCATATGGGTTGTTCTAGCTTAAACTTAAGCTAGCCCAATCCTCGATATGTAAAAAAAACAGTGTAATCAATTTAATTAACCCGTATTAGGTTAGGTTAGAGTGGCCACCGGTGCGAGCACCAGTGCACTTAGGCCATAAAAGGTCCCATTGTGATACCACGTGGATCTATCCCCTACTCAAACCAACAGTTCGATTTATTTATTTATTTATTTCAGTCATCGAAACAAAATTTCTTACAGACTATAATCATGTTTACATATTTAATTAAACAGTGCAAATAGGCTTAGCTTAAAACAATAAAGGCTGTCGTTAAAATTTATTTGCGGAGCGAATGTGTTACAAAGGCGAATGATTCTAGCTATCGGCCCATTATAAGAATAAAGCGACTTATGTGAACCCTCAGTAAACTTTCTGGGATTTCTGAGATTAATATTAGATTCCTGTACTCGAAAAACAATAAATATATCTGGGCAGTCAATATTGCCAGATATAATATTGCAGGCAAATAACAGCGACAGATATGACCTTCTGTCTGCAAGAGATTGTAAGCCAAGGACTTTCCTCCTTGAAGCGTAACTTGGAATGTCATTTTCGATAAACACTCTTTTCATAGCAAATCTTGTAAATTTCCTCTAGATCATCTCTATTTTGTCAGAGTACTTTGCGTAGTATGGATTCCAAATGATCGCCCCATATTCTAAAATACTTCGTACCAAAGCAATATAGAGTGTTTTCAGAGTCATAGGGTCCTTAAAATCGTTGGTGTTCCTGATTATGAAACCTCCATCGAGTACGCTTTAGATGAGACTAGATCAATATGCTTAGAAAAAGTTAATTTCGTGTCAAAGATAATTCCTAAATTCTAATTTCGGATTTACGCAACAAATTAACGCCATCCAGGGAATAGTTGAAAGTATAGACATATGCGGGATGGCAATAAGATAGAACGCAACACTTGCTAATGTTTAGGCTTAGGTTATTGATGGTACACCAATTTAAGGAAATGTTTAAGTTTTGCTGAAGTTTTCAGCAATCGAGAAGGCTGTTAATATTGAGCAATATTTTGACATCATCTGCCAACATTAAGCACTTTGACGATATGATATGCGACGTTAAGTCGTTTATGAAGAGTAAGAATAACAGAGGGCCAATGTGAATTCCTTGGGGAATACCCGATGTGGCATAGACTTCAATGTTCGAGCTTATTGAGTTTATTATCATCGATAATTTCCTACCAAAAAGAAAGCTTCTGAAAAAGTTCAATAAAGTGCCGGAAACACCAAATTTATTGAGCTTCAGTAAAAGAATGTTATGGTCAACTTTGTCAAAAGCTTTTGAGAAGTCGGTATATATGACATCGAGCTGCGAATGTTATTCCATTGCAGTGATAATGTTGTTTGAAATAAGAGATATATTAGTGACTATTGATTTACCTGGCAAAAACCCATGTTGGCAGCTAGTTAGGGCCCTGCTTTACTATAGCTCGATAGCTGGAGATGAGGCTTTTGTCTCCAGATTTGAAGATGGGTTCAATTGAATATGACTTCCATCAATCTAAGTATCTTCCTTGGCGTAAACATGTCTTAAAGACTTTGGTGATTGGTTTTACAAGAGAATCCACGCACCGAATGAAAAATATTGGGGCGAAGACCCATTAGTGCAGTTGAAGCTTGGCTTAAGGTCTAAGATTGCATCTGCAACATCACCATCAGTGATAATAAATGCGTCAATAAAATTAAAATTAGTTGGTCTTGAAATTGTAGAAGGAGTGTCTTCGGGCTGGTAGCTTTCATAAACTTCTTGAAAAAATGAGGCAAATAGATTGCAAGTCTCTAGCGTAGTATTGGATACACAGCCTTTGTATTCCATTCTAGCAGGTGTGCCGCATGATTTACGCCTTGAGTTCACGTAATTCCAGAACGAAGACGGATTGAGTTTCAGGCTGTCTTCAATTTTGGTTATATGTTGATTAAAGAGATATTTATGAAGTCTGTCAAATGCGCTTTTATAACTGTTGAAATTATGAAGGTCCACGGGAGACTTTGAGCTTCTGTATTTTTTTAGTTCATCTTGCGCCAAAGAGCAGGACAATCGCACAGAAAATGCTTGACTGTTTCTATCCCCTCTTCGTTCTGGCAGCTCCTGCAGTAATCATTATAGGGAGCACCCAGCCGTTGTTCATGCTTCCCGAATGCTATGTGGCCGGGTTATAAGTCCAGGGATATATATCCCCCCCCCTCCCCTTCCAAGAAGAAGAAGACTTCTTGTGCGTCTCGCGTCCCATTCAGGCCAAACGAGCTTGGGGTGATAGCAGGATTCGAGACTGCTCCATCTCACACTCGCTTCCCTAAGGAAAATCCCTTTCAAAGTGAGCCTACAAGTAGCGAGCGGCATGCTCAATCCCTTCCAGGACGACGAAAGCGGAACGGATATGCCCCCTCTTGCAAATCGTCAGCCATCTCATTTTCCGGTATATCCGAGTGTCCAGCACCCATACCAGACTCAGGGAAGTTTGCTCAGCGATCTCGTTAAGAGATTTGCAGCACTTCTCTACTGTCTTGGACTTACATGTGACCGATCCAAGTGCTTTTAGTGCAGCCTGGCTGTCAAGAGTAAATAAAAATGTGATTATGGCCGTGAACAGCATTTCTCATGTGATCAACGGCCTCATTTATGGCAACCACCTCCGCCTGAAAGACGCTGCAAAGATCGGGCAGTCTAAAAGATAGATTCCACCCTGGTTGAGGTGCAAAGACCCCGCTGCCCACCTTTTCATCCAGTTTGGAGCCATCAGTATATATCTGCAGCCTATCGCTCGGGTCCGGCGGCTCTTCAAATAATAATCCCTATCCGGGATAACAACCTCGTACTTCTTATTGAAAAATACAGCCGGAGCGCAGTAGTCCGACGAAGGCGAATCCAGATTCTTAAGGATGGCTGCATGGCTATCCACATTGTCTCTCCAGCCGGATAACTCTCGCAGCCATAGAGCACAAAAGGCCGCACATTGCTTGGCATTAAATCTATTGGCAACACTTTAAAAAAGAGTATCCAGCGCCTTCGCAGGGGTGATGCCCAGAGCACCCGCCACGCATACTAGAGCACTTCTTTGTACCGTCTGGAATACCCGGAGGTTTGATTTAGTATCTAAGCTCGTCCACCAGACCAATGCTCCGTATAAAAGGATTGGTCTAACGACAGCAGTGTAGAACCACAGGGTAATATCCGGCGATAGTCCCCATCTTCGCGCAACAGCTCCTCTACAGCTGTACAGCCACCGTTGCTTTTCTCACACGCTCCTGAGCGCTTTCCCTCCAGGATAGTTTTCCTATCCAGAACTACTCCTAGGTATTTGGCAGTGTCCCTCAGCATCAGGGTCGTACCCGCTAGACCCGGCAGCTGCAACGCAGGTATTTTATGTATCCTAGTGAACAGAACCAGTTCAGTTTTGGCTGAATTGACCTATAGACCCTTACTCCTGGTCCAGTTTCTCCACCAGTCTAGGCTTAGTTTGCATTAGATCGCATAGTTTCTGCGGAAACTTCCCGCTAACTAATAGCGCAAGGTCATCCGCATATGCGATTACCTTGCTGCATCCGTCCTTCTCGAGAAGAACCAAGAGCTCAAAACCGTCATGCAAACGTCAAGCTGTGAAGTTGTGTTTTGATTTTTATTGTGCCTTAATTTGTCTAAAATCAATAAATTTGTTTGTTTTAATAATTACGTTTCGTGCTAAAAAAAAGTGTAAACACGTTGTGCACTGCATTCAGCAATTTAAAGTTTAGCTTCTCTTCACTCACCGCCACCTATCATAGATTTCAATAAGTCTATTAATCTCAGTGATGCTACAACAACATGCATTCCTGACAAAGCAAATAACTTCAACAGTCAACCTATGCTTTCTAATGTTGGCAATGTTGACGTAAGTCATCCTCACTCATCTCAGCAGACAAGTGCTTTAGATTTGGCTCTAATTGAGATCAATTATCTCAAAAATTATAACAAATTTCTTATCGACCAATTGGAAATATTAAACGAAGTTCGCTCTCTGCACAACAAAAAGATTTAAATACAAACAAATGCACATGCTCCTAATACTGATCGAAGAATAAAGATGTTGCATGCGCGAACTTCAGTGCAAAGCAGCGGAGCTTCACAAAATTTTAGTAGGTCACTTCCACCACACCACAAAACATTTAACACAAGTTTTAACATAATTTAAGCACACAAAATATACTGATTGTAGTTTTAGAGTGTAAATATGTAAATTCTGAACAGATTAGCTGAATAAAAAGTGTACAAATAATTGTTAAATAACAAATACAGACAGTGGTAGTTTGACAAATTCTGCTATGGTAAGTGGTGAATGAGACCTCAGATTTTGTGATGCTCTACAGATATCGTTCTGTATACATTGTCACAAATGCATTAAATGCGAAATCTACGTCGAACGCTGCTGCTGGTGTTACTTTGCGTGCTTCTTCGGTGCCAGATACTCGACCACATGGCTCAGCCTGTTTTTACACTCAGCGTCCTTGGTACACAGAGTATATTAACTTTGATTGGATAACGGTTGGTTGTACAGGTATAAAGGAATCGAGATAGATATAGACATCCATATATCAAAATCATCAGTATCGAAAAAAAATTTGATTGAGTCATGTCCGTCCGTCCGTCCGTCTGTCCGTTAACATGGTAACTTGAGTAAATATTGAGATATCTTCACCAAATTTGGTACACGAGCTTATCTCTACCCACAATATATTGGTATTGCAAAATTAGCGAAATCGGATGATAACCACGCCCACTTTTTATATATATAACATTTTGGAAAACACAAAAAAACCGATTATTTAGTAATGTTGAAATTTGAAATTTGTGGACTGATATTGAGACTCTTTGATAAAAATTTGAAAAAAAATTTTAAAATGGGCGTGGTACCGACCACTTGTGATACAATCAATTTTACAAATATTATTAATCATAAATCAAAAATCCTTAAACCTATCGTAACAAAATTCGACAGAGAGGTTGCCTTTACTATAAGGAATGCTTTGAAGAAAAATTAACGATATCGGCTAAGGACCACGCCCACTTTTAGATAAAGATTTTTAAAAGGGTCGTGGACGAATAAAATAAGCTATATCTTTGCAAAAAAGAGCTTTATATCAATGGTATTTCATTTCCCAAGTGGATTTATAACAATAAATAGGAAAAACTTCAAATTTTAAAAAAATGGGCGTGGCACCGCCCCTTTTATGACTAAGCAATTTTCGATGTTTTCGGGAGCCATAACTCGAAACAAAATGAACGGATGGTAATAAAATTGTGTACATAGATTTTCCCTATAGCAGGAAATATTTCTAGAAAAATGGACGAGATCGTTTAAAGACCCACGCCCACTTTTATATAAAAGATGTTTTAAAAGGGTCGTAGACGAAAATAATAAGCTATATCTTAGCGAAAAAGAGCTTTGTATCAATAGAATTTTACTTTTTAAATTGAATTATAACATTAAATTCGAAAACGCTAAAATTTTGAAAATGGGTGTGGCACAGCCCCTTTTATGACTAAGCAATTTTCTATGTTTCGGGAGCCATAACTCGAAGAAAATTTAACGGATCGTAATAAAATTGGGTACACAAATTTTCCTTATGGTAGAAAATATTTCTAGTAAAAATGGACGGGATCGCTTAAAGACCACTTAGATATAAAGCAATTGAAGCTCATGCTGAGTATATAATGTTCGGTTACACCCGAACTTAGACACCTTTACTTGTTATCTCTGCTGTTACTCTCTCTACTACATTAACAGAGATTCAAACTTCGTTAGCTAAAACACTTGCTGTACCTATGCAAGCATCCCAGTAGTCTAATACTACTAAGCTTATTAGTGATACTACTCCATCTTCATATGCTAATGGTCATAGTACTGGTACTAATGACTTTAAAATCAAATTTGTCCTTCAATGGTTTGGACCGCTCACTTGATTCGTCGTCTACTATTCGTACTATTCCAAATGCTCCAACACATACTGTGTCTCATGTTTCCGAATGGAAAACTAATAATAAATCTAAACGAAAGCCTCGTAAACAGCCTTTACTTGTTGGATCCAGCCACAGTCAGGATCTAGGTGTCGCACGAACGATGAAGTGGCTCCACATATCCTCGTTCTTGCCTAGCGTAACTTACGACAATATATCTTATGTTTCTAAAGGTGCCTCAATTGAGAAGCGGTTTCTGGTGTGCGTTAGATGTGAAAATGATTTTGATGACCTCTCAGAAAGTCAACTTTAAATTGAGTGTTGAAGATTGGTGCTATGAGAGGGTGTTAAATACCGATATTTGGCCTGCGAATGTTAAACTTCGTGCTTACAGTTTTTTCGAAAGGTGGCGGTGTCACCACTCGAACCATAACGGCCCAGTCTCCGATCATAATTCGTAATAAGCCATTAAAAATATATTTTCATAAGTCGTCTGGTTTAAGAACAAAATCTAAAATACTCTTCGATTAGAGCTTATTGAGAGCTGTGGTGCCTATAGAGAGCTGGCTCAAAAAAAAATTTTAGCAACGAATTCTTCGATCCTATGCTCTATAATGTTTATAGGAAGGACAGAGATTTCGCGAAAACCAAGACTATAAGGGGGGATGTATACTCATAGCAGTTTTCACGAAATGTCGATGTTCTTTCGTTCCCTTGGCAAATGGGGACTCGCTCTTAGATCAACTTTGTGTATCAATTTGCGACAGCTCTCAAGTTTTAACTGTGCATCATATATTCCGCCGTCTAGTGCTGATGAACTTTATGAAGCACATATTGATAATATTTTTGCTTTATTTGCTAAGCATTTTAACAATAATTACTGTATTCTTGGTGATTTTAACCTGTGAAATGTAAGCTGGAATAGACTAGATGATAGTTTTTCTTTGTTTCCTAATAATGTTACCAGTTTCGCTGAGTCATATATAATTGATAATTTGTTAAGTCCTAATCTGGTCCAGGTTAATACTTTCATTAACAGACTCTTAAAAATTTTGGATCTTATATTTATTAGCGATAATATTAGTTTTTCATTAAATGAGTGCCTGGACCCTTTGTCGGCAGCAAATCAACATCATGTTCCGCTATGTGTTAAACTTGGAATTTTATATTTTTAACTCTGTTTGTAAAGATAACCATTTTACTAGTTTTTGTTTTAAAAATTGCGATTTTGATTCTGTTTGAAATGTCTTCTTTAGACTGGAATTGTGTTTTCTATGGAATATCTTTACATGACTGCTTTGACATTTTTTAATTTTAAGTTAACAGCATCTGCAAGAGCATTATTCCTTATAAAATTCCATGGTATACTAAAGATTTAAAGAAACTAACAAATTAAAGAAACAAATTTTATAATATATTTAAGTCTTCGGGCTCTTCTTATCATAGATATCTATCTATGTACATATATCTGCGTTACTCGAAGGACTTCAAATCCATGAGTAGGGTGCTACATAAAAATTATGTTGAGAAATATGAAACTGAAATAAAAACGAGCCCTAAAGCCTTTTGGCCTTATGTTAGGCCTAAAAAATCGTTTTCTATTATTCCGTCTGAGGTATTCTATAAAGAAACCATTGCTTCGTGACGCTGCAAATCTTTTTGCGGACATTTTCAGTTCTAACTTTAAGTCTGACATTGAAGAAACTGACAACCAGGGCCCAGTCGTTGACTACCCTATTAATTTTGGTGCTCTAAACCTAATAATTGATGACGTAATAGATGGCATTTATAAATATTAGTTACACAACACAGGCTGATGTCGATGGTTTATCGGCCTGCCTATTTAAAAATTGCCCAGCTTTTTGCTTACCCTCTTTTAATGTTACTCAATAAATCGCTCGATAGTGGCGAATTTATGAATGCTTGGAAGATTACTTCTATTACCCCTATTTTTAAAAGCGGTAACAAGAATTATATTTCCAATTACAGACCCATCTCTAAATTATCTACGGTTTCTAAATTATTTGATAACATCGCTAAACAGAAAATGTCGTTTGCCATTAAGAGCTTGATATCACCTAATAATCAGCATGGCTTTCTGCCAGGAAGATCAACCACGATAAATCTAGCTATATTTTCAGAATTATGTTTATCAGCTTTTGGTAACAGTTGTCAAGTTGGCACCATGTATACGGACTTTTCGAAAGCTTTTGATACAGGTAGTCACTCGCTCTTATTAACCAATCTAGCAAGTTTGGGCTTTCACTCCACCGTTTTATCATGTATAAGATCATATCTTTCATCTAGAAGCTGTGTAGTAAAAGTTGACAATACTTCATCACGTTCTTTTATTGCCCCTTGGGTGTTCCTCAGGGCAGTAGTTTTGGGTCCGTTGCTCTTCATTATTTTTATAAATGACATATCAAGCTGCTTTCGACACGCAAGATTTCTTTTATATGCTGATGACCTGAATATATTTACGGCTGTGACCAGTCACTTAGACTGTGTTAAGTTACAAGTGGATCTTAATAACGTCGTAGCCTGGTGTAATAGTAACAGATTACAGTTGAACATAAAAAAGTGTTTTCATATTTCGTTCGCAAAGTATCATTCTCCCGTTCCCACCTCATATTGTACGGAGGATTCACATCTTCGCTCCCTTCGAGAAATTTCGGATTTCGGTGTTGTCTTTGACTCCAACTTTTATTTCTTGGTCATATAAATTACATAATTTCTAAATCCTACTCAATGCTTGTATTTATTCGCCATTAAGGAGCCTTATACACTGAAATTATTGTATACAAGTTTGGTGCGTCCAAAGTTAGAATATGCTGTCTTTATCTGGAGACTTTATTATGATTGTCATATCAATAGGATTGAACGAATTCAAAAATCCTTTATACGTTTCGCTCTTCCTTCGACTGATTTCAGTGATCCGTTTACCTTCGTACTCTGCTAGATGCCAGCTAATTAACTTAAAATTGTTATACTCCAGAAGAATAATTCTCTCACTTTCTTTTGTTTATGACATAGTTCGTGGAGCTATTGATTCCCCTGACTTGCTAGAATGCATTTCATTTCATATCCCAGCTCGCAGTTTGAGACTATCTAATGACATGTTTTTTATTGATCGAGTTAGAACAATGTATGCCTTTAATTCTCCTATTCTAAGAGCCTTATGCGAATTTAATTTGTACTCAACTGCACATGATATTGATTTCTCTCTACCAAAAAGTAATTTTAAATTTTTATTAAATAGGATCGTTAATTAATTTGTAATTTTATGTTTTTATTCTCCTGTATGAAAATGTATATTTTCTAGGTTTCTTAAATAAATAAATAAAAGATCCCGTAAAAGTCCCAAAATGAACCTGAAATAGTAGAGAAAAAATGCAGAAATGATCCTGACGGGATCCCGTGCGGATTAAGAAAACTATTCAGAATTGATCTCTTTAGGGTCCGCAAATAATCCCGGAATAGTCGAGAAAAAGTCCCGAAATTAGTCCGACGGGATCGCCGACGAATCCCGAAAACCATCCAGAAATATTTCCGGAAGGGTCCCCAAATTATCCTGAAATGACCCTGACGGATCCCCAAAACCTTCCTAAAATGATGCCGGAAGGGTTCCGAATTCATCCCGAAATAGTCCCGGAATTACCCTGACGGGATCTCGAAAAACCATCTAGAAATGGTCCCGTAAACGTCCCGAAATGACCCTGACAGAGTAAAGAAAAAGTCCAAAAATTACCTTGACGGGATCCCGGATGGATTACGAAAACTATCCAGAAATGATCCCGTAAGGATCGCAAAATGATCCCGAAAAAGTACCGATATGATCCCGACGGGATCCCGAGCAGCTCAGGAAAACCCTCCAAATTGATCTCTGAAGGGTCCGAAAATAATCCCGAAATAGTCGAAAAAAGTCCCGAAATTACCCCGACGAGTTCCCGGACGGATCCCAAAAACCATCCAGAAATGTTTCCGGAAGGGTCCCCCCATGATCTTGAAATGACCCTAACGGGATCAGGATGGATTGCGGAAACCATTCAGAAATGATGTCGGATAGGTCCCCAAATGATCCCGTATTAATTCCGACATGACCTTGATATAGTCCAGCAGATGTCCCGAAATTACACCTACGGAATCCCGGACGGATACCGAAAACCATCTAGAAATGACCCCGTAATAGCCCCGAAATGACCTTGATATATATCCAGAAAATGTCCCGAAATGACCCCGACGGGATCCCGAAAAACATCCAGAAATGAAACAGGAAGGGATCCCAAATGATCCCGAATAGTCCCGAAAAAATACCCAAAATTACCATGACGGGAGCCCGAAAAAGTACCGAAATTACCCTGACGGTATGCCGGACGAATCCCGAGAATTGCCCAGAAAGGATCCCGGAAGTGTCCTGAAATGACCCCGACGGGATTACAAATAAATTTCATGGACCATTAGACTCGCTGGGGAGCTCGGAGCGGGCGTGCATGCTAGCATTATCCAGGCTATGCCAGTCGGAAATGTCGTGGTTCTTGCTCCTTGCACCCTAGTTATGGTACATCTACATAAAACAAAATTCATGCACTGTATCAACAAATGAAAATAAATTGCACTAGACCGAAACCGAAACCGGATCTAATATTCAAAAGAATAAATTCGTGGCTGCACCAATTGCTATTCTTATACCTGCTCGGACGGACATACGAATATGGGTATTCCGCAGTATGAGGCGGACGGACTTCATTGACAAACAAAACGCGTAAAATAAGAACATAATCTCTTCAAAGATCTATTAATGATCATCGTAATCTCTTTATACCACGTGACAACCTACAAGCATATGATAACAACTAATGAACGTTACTATAAGTGGAGAATATTGCTGGTGTTATATCTCCATGTCGCTCTCGTTCCCGTCCCTACCATTAGTATTCGAGAGTCTAACTTAAGCTCTCCCATACCCAACCAAAATGAACCCATCACTTCATATGGCTAACAAGATTTTATTAATTACTTTAAACTCTATTCATTGTTATAAGTACAACAATTCCATTTCAAATATAAGAGAGCATAGTATGCTCTTATTCGCTTTCTGTTTTTATGAATGAATAATTGAGCGTGTTTAGCTTCTTACATAATGCTCATATTTATGAAAGCAAATTTAACAACAACAAAAAATAATAGCAAAAATGTTCTGCGTGAACGTATACATACTTTTATATGATATAATTTAATAAAATACTATAATAAAGAAAAGTGCAGGGAAGTTACTCACATTTCAATAGGGTGTCCAACGATGTTTGCGCAAACAGCGGAGAACGCAGATGATTTCGATTACAATTTTCCATTTCTTATGGTTGTGCATGCATATTAGTTTGTTTAATATTTAGGGAAATTTAGTTTTCACCTCTTCATACAAATAAATTTAACTTATATAATGCCTCAAAGGTCTTTTTTTCTCTTACGCTACGCGAATTAAAAAACATTCACATGGTTCTCTTTACTTCAAGCGAGAACATTTTACTAATACTATGTTTGATTCAAATTATAAACATTAATTCATTATTTGTTTTAATTTTATATCCCTTTTTTTTCTGGTT
>JARSSU010038941.1:0-32385 GCA_029619165.1 Eurosta solidaginis
TAAAGTTAGTTATTCGCCATCAACCTAACTAATCACGCCGCTAAATATAATAACTACGAAAACGTGAAAATTGTTAATTAAATAATTCAACAAATAAAAATAAAGTTTATATTTTTTATACGTTTAACCTGAAAGTTATCGCGTTTTTTATTTGATAAAGTGACGTACTACCGCCCCTTAATCCTCAGTGCACTTCACTATCCTAAACTAGTAAAGTTAGATGAGTGGTATGGTTGCCCCACAGCAGGTTGGGTCAGACTTAGGTCGGCTTGCGCATTGGTGCGTCCTGGTCAGGCAAGGGTTTCGCACGAAAAAGGCTCAATATATGCTATCCCTCGCCATCGCTACAACTAACTGTAGTTTTATCACAAGTGTCCTGTTAAAATTCCAATCACCAGGAGAACGATTAAAATTAACTAGGAACCTAGCTCTCATTTTATACGGGTCAAGTTTGTCTGGAAACCTCACACTCTACGTGGAAAACATAGTAGGATCTCACTGGTTTGCACGATCTAAAGAGAGAGAGAGAGAGAGAGAGAGAGAGCGATGTTACTCACTGGCTTCAACTATAAGTAAATTGAGGGAAAAGAAAGCTGAGTTGAAACTACTAACTAACTGTCTGTTCTCTACTACTTACGCCTTTACAAAACTCAGTTTCTTCGTGGGTAGCTTATTTCCAGTTGAAACAGTTAATATATGATTTGATGATTCTACGGATGGTGGGTCTGAATCAGTACCGCTTCATCTGCTCAACATCTTCTTTGCCGCCATGTGTCTGTGGAGCTTCAGCTGGTCTTTCCATTATGTTTTTCTTCTTGCAGTGATAGACGTCTCCCCAAGTGGGAGTATCATGGATGATGGATGGTCCCTTGCGGGAGGACGAACGAATTGCCTTAGCTTGTTGCTGTCTCTCTCAGCGTGAGATGCTTTTGTTTAAAGGTGGAGTCCAAAGGTGTATATTTAATAATCCTGCATGAGTTTTGTTCCTTGTCACCTACTCAAACGAAGCTTTCACTGACAGAAGGGTTGCAGAGCAACGAGCTGACTACGCCAGCATCATTGCTTAGCAAGGCCATGTTGCTCTTATGCTCCTACTTTTCCTGGATCCTTGAGGAGAGGTATTCAGGAAGCTATTTTAGAAAACAGTAAGACTGCTTTGAATCTAAGCACGTATTCACGATAACATCATGCTTTGTAACATTCTCTACAAATAGGGTCAGATGAGAGTCCCCGACCAGTCACCCCAATAAGGAACTTAGTTTTAACCTAACGCGATACTGTAGAGCACACTGGATATTTCATGTCGTTTCCGCCAAAAGAACCACTAAAGGGGGTATTTTAGGATGCGCAACGATCTTGATATGAGAGAGCTATAATTTGCACACGTTTACACACTGTGGGGGCTTCAAGTCTTTTGATAGCAAGGCCTGGATAGTTTTAGTAATATAAAAACTATTACCCCGCATGTTTTGGTGTATGGGGCTCTGAGAGCCTCATAGAGGTGAGAAGGTGCGATACACTTGTACACCGTGGCTCCAAAGTAATTGAAGGAGTACGCTGCCGTATGCAGTGCTGATCCGTGAATAACATATACAACAGGTTGTCGGATCAGTGTGTGTTTTCCGTGAAGTAGTAGCTTAAACTGAAGCCGCGTCGACTTCTATATGAGACAGCGATGCAACAATAAGACATAATCTCGCATAGAATAGCATCAACAAGTGTGTTAAAGTGTAAGACATCCTGAAAGAAATCGGTATAGGGAGAAGTATACATTACTATCGGGTTTCCTGGCATATGGGATAGATGGAAATGGAAAAGCGGATGATCGATCTAAAACTGCCACGTCCCTCGAAACATGTACCGTAGACGTCTATTCGATTTGTTTCCCCAAGAGTAAAATAGGTGAGAGTTGCACATGATCGACCAGCGGAGAGCCTATGAAGCCAATCACGGGTGGTCTGCAGAAGGTGTCGAAGTTCATATGCAGATCTAACACATTCGTATGCTTTTTTATATCGTCCTAGTCAGTGATAACATGACGGAATTGTGGGTTGAGGAGACGCGATTGAGCCGTTTTCCGCTCTTGCCTTGCTGGCTAATACTGTTTTCACACAGAAACACTTAATGATCTCATTTCACCTGCTAATGAAATCGTAAATTTTTTGCTTTCACACAGAAGTAACTGCTCGATTAGTATGAAGGATGAGACAGACAATCATGGCGGAACGATACAAGGTGGGAGCATGGTGACATACCTACAAACAAAAAAATTCCATGTACTTGTAAATTCGATGGACAAATGTCAAAATCGTACTGCGCCGGTAGTTGATGTATCAATCAAATAAAAAGGTTATAATCAGCTGTTCGATGCGGCCACCTTGTATCGTTTCCGCCATGCAGACAATGACATTTGCTTTGAAAACACTAAGAAGCGGAACGGAAGCGAACGCTGCCAACAGAGTGGCATTGTGCTTTTGACTTCATTAGGCATTCGATTAGCTACTAATGAAATATATATAGATTCGAATTTTGTAGGGAAGATTGAGCTCATAAGCGTCTTAATGTAGGCAAACTGCCTTTCTTATTCAATAAGCGTCTGTGTCAAACAGTATAGACTCAGCACTATAGGAGTGATACAGGTGTCAGATCTAGAAGCACCAAGTGGCTTAAGTCTAGAAGCGTCTAGTATTTTCCAAGAGACGGAGTTTTTTATATCATAGGTCCTGGTTTCTGATCGAATTTTTCCGTTTGGTCGTTGACCAAACTTTCGATAATACTATAGACTCATTCAACCTATGTGGCCAGTTCTAGCTTGACTGTTTGTTGGGGTGTGAGTATTCTTTCTGGACATGGATCCATCGATACTAGCATATTTAGGTACCAGCTCGACTATATCAGTTTTCCACATGCATATGTATTTGAGGTTGATAATTTCACCTACTTAAGAGGAAAGAAAGCAAGAGAATGATAATGATAGGTGGCAATATTTTCGTATCAGGGAATCAACCTTATTACCAACCACAAGCCACTTAATCCGCGTATCAGAACTGACATTTAATGTAAGATTTATCTAACAGCCTGGAATTAGAGTCTCACTTTTTTGTATTTGTAATTGCCTAATATTTAGGTCTATATGAAGGTGTCATTATTAGGTGCATTAGATAAAAGTAATGATTAAGCACGAATAAAAGAATTAAAAACGAACATTTGTGAAGTCGTGCTAAGTAAATATGCTTAAGAGCAGCCATTAACCTTTCACCTGAATTCTCTTCAAATACAAATACATAGCTATATATGTATGTATTTAATACTTGTACATAAAACTCCACTGACCATTGAAAAGGTGGCTACAAAAGACTCACCAAAATTATCATGCACAATTGCGTTGCTTATCAGATATGTACATACATACATACCTAGCTACTTATGTATCAATGTACATACTTATATACCTAGGGTAATTTCAAACTTGACCAATTTTTTTTATACATGCACGTTTTATGTATATATGTGTGTGCAATTTTATTCTCTATTTGATATTCATAGTTAATGTCATAGGAGAGGGGGTGTGTCTATTTATGTCATATTTCGGTTATTATTAACTGCACATAATTACATCAGCACACGAACAAATTGACCTCCACCCTTTGCCAATATATTCGTTTATAAAAAAGTTATTATGTTGCAAAGATGAGTTGAAAAGATGTTGAAGAAAAACAATCCTAAGGCGGTGTCAAGGATATTCATCTTGGTACATAACTCGAAAATATTACAAAGAAGTCACTGTCACATGAAGCGAACCTAAGCATAACTTTTTATAACTTTCATGAAAATTAAATGGTATATTAACTTCGTCACGAAACCCAAAATTGTAAGTCCTTAAAGGAAAATAGATAGACCCACCAATAAATGTACCGACATAATCAGGTTGAAGAGCTGAGTTGATTTAGCCATGTCCGTCTGTCTGTCTGTCCGTCTGTCTGTTTGTATGCAAACTAGTCCCCTCAATTTTTGAGATATCTTCATAAAATTTGGTGAGCGGGTGTATTTGGGTGTCCGATTCGATATTTGTCGGAACCGGCCGGATCGGACCACTATAGCATATATCCTCCATACAACCGATTTTCAGAAAAAGAGGATTTTGTAATATCTTACTCAATTTAACAGATTGAAGCTTCAAACTTCACTATATAATTTCGTATATTGCACATATTGTTGCCTGAAAAAATTGATGAGATCGATGGTATATATAGTATATATCCCCCACAACCGATTGTTGCAGATAATAAACTTTTCGTAATTGCTGCCCTATTTTAAGAGCTAGAGGCTTCAAATTTCAACGAATGCTTACGTATATAGCATATATTGTTGTCTGAAAAAATCATACAGATCGGTTGTATATATAGTATATATCTCATACAACGATTGTTCAGATAAGAAACTTTTCGCAATTTCTACCCCACATTTTAACAGATATAAGCCTTCAAATTCACCGATTGCTTACGTATATAGTATGTATTGTTGTGTCAAAAAATCATAGAGATCGGCTGATATATTATAATATATATATGATGCTATATATATGTATATATATATATAGTATATATATTATTTTTTTTGCGATTTCGGCCCCATTTTAACAGCTAGAAGCTTCAGATTTCACCAAATGCTTACGTATATAGTATATATTTTTGCCTGAAAAATCATAGAGATCGGTGGTATATATATTATATACTTCATATAACTGTCATTTTTGCCCCTTTTTACGGATAGAAGCTTCAAAATTCTTCAAATTTCATCAAATAGTTACGTTACGTCATATATTTTTGAAATTCGTGATTCATAGTCATAGTTTTTACATTCAGACCACAAAAAACGTGAAGCTTGCATCCTCACACAAAGTACCTACCTATTTTTATACCTTTCATGAAATGAAATGGTATATTAATTTCGTCACGAAACCCAAAATTGTAAGTCCTTAAAGGAAAATAGATAGACCCACCATTAAGTATACCGAAATAATCAGGTTGAAGAGCTGAGTTGATTTAGCCATGTCCGTCTGTCTGTCTGTCCGTCTGTCTGTTTGTATGCAAACTAGTCCCTCAATTTTTGAGATATCTTCATAAAATTTGGTGAGCGGGTGTATTTGGGTGTCCGATTAGACATTTGTCGGAACCGGCCGGATCGGACCACTATAGCATATATCCTCCATACAACCGATTTTTCAGAAAAAAGAGGATTTTTGTAATATCTTACTCAATTTAACAGATTGAAGCTTCAAACTTCACCATATAATTTCGTATATTGCACATATTGTTGCCTGAAAAAATTGATGAGATCGGTCGTATATATAGTATATCCCCCACAACCGATTGTTCAGATAAGAAACTTTTCGTAATTGCTGCCCTATTTTAAGAGCTAGAGGCTTCAAATTTCAACGAATGCTTACGTATATAGCATATATTGTTGTCTGAAAAAATCATACAGATCGGTGGTATATATATTATATACTTCATATAAACTGTCATTTTTTGCCTCCTTTTTTACGGATAGAAGCTTCAAAAATTCATCAAATTTCATCAAAAAGTTACGTTTACGTCATATATTTTTGAAATTCGTGATTCGTAGTCATAGTTTTTACATGCAGACCACAAAAACGTGAAGCTTTGCATCCTCACACAAAGTACCTACCTATTTTATTTTATATTTATCTTAAAAATCGTTTTAGGTATGTAGATTTGTTCACTATATATTCTTATCTTATACATCCGATATATCGCTGATAGATTCACGAATAGGGATAAGATTATTGTTCAGCCCACAGTCATGAGAAGGTTATGAAAATGACGTCATCGGCACACGCGCAAGAGAGTCCCGTCCTTACTATGCACGCACCAGCAATACATATCTACTCGCTACCTTAAACTATGCAACTGATCTGAGTGGGTGGCTTGCCGAGATCACGTCCTTTCCAACCTCCACTCGTATCACAGCTGCGAGTAATTTAATACGCACGTGAGCTTGGAATCACAGCCTGGTACCAACCTCCCACATACCGCAGTCCTACCTATTGTGATGTTAATAGACATCAGCGCTCGCGAAATCACTCGTTCCATTCCGACAGTACTAATAATCACATTCCGCTTGCTCGGCATCACAGTCCACTCCGACACTGATTTAATATATATAATACATATTTCTATAATATAAATTCACTTTGTATGCTCCTAGACTACACTTATCTGTAATCCGAGTATATTGTAGTATCTGCATTAGGTTGTCTAAATTCTGTAGCACTAATAAATAAATTGTTTTACATCAGAAAACACAAAACTTGCGTGTAAGATTTGAAGTCGACTTTCGGATGCCTATTATTTCCCATCATCCTCCTCTTATAATAAGACTATATATCTTTAAGATGAGACCATAAGAATATCCTGATTTGAGATTCCACAGATCCTAAAAAGATGTATAACATAAATCTCGACACGACAAATCTGACTATTCATTATAACACACAAGGTTAAGTTAGGTAAAGTGCGCTGCCTCCCCTAGTCCGAATGGAGACTCACGTAGGCCGTTGTGGCCCGTTGTGCTACCACGCGGGGGCCCCTATTTCCTGTTACCCTACTTTCGAAGAAGATGCGAAAGTTTAGACCCCAGTGAGGCTAAACCAGCGCGTTTGCCTAATGAAACGCAAGATGTCGTTGGTTTATATGCATTCAAGCTCCGCAAGGCACCCAAAAGAGTGTCCTGTGGAGGACATTGGTACTGGTTTTTGACAGTGCGGGACAGTGGCACAGATAGTGCTCAGCGCTTTCTATCTCTTCTCGTCCCTACAGCTGCGGCCAGAAGTATTTGTCTGCAGGCCATATATGGCACCCGTGAGTGCCCATGAGACAGTGACCTGTAAGAAGGCCCACTATGTGGGCTTATAGAGATACGGTTTAACAATATCACCGATTCGCGATCTCTTTTCATCCAGCTTAGGCCAGATTTGATTGAATTATACTACATGTAGGTTCCTTGGCCCATCTGGCGTTTGTCTGATCAGTGAAAGAGACCGCCCAGGTAGTATTTGCAAGTGTTTAGAGGAGCGAGCTGGAGGTTATTGTTTGCAGGTGTGGTGCCTTCCCTAGCCAGCTCATCGCCCGACGCAGTTTCCTGAGATGTCACACATAAACGAACGACGGCTATGCGATCGACAGTCATTATCTCTGCAAAATACCATTCATGCTTATATTTTTACTTGTGCATTGAATTTAATTTAATAATTTTCTAATCTAGTTTCTTATTTGCTACTAAAAGTTGTAGTAACAAAATCTGTGTAGTAGCGAAAATTTTAGTAAACTTGTCAAGATTTTGCCCAAGTGGGGATATTATGTTGTCGGGGTTTTGTTATGTCTGGATTGTATCTGGTCGGGGAGTTTAAAAATTGTCGGGACTATTAAAAATACCCTTACCATAGCCAAAAAAATTTCGGCTAATAAATTAGTGAAAATCATTTTCCACCGTCATGAAAATACTTAGTCATAGCGAAAAATATTCCCAAAACTAAAAACTGAATTGCACTACCCCGTGAGTTGGATAAAATTTTTCAATTGATATTGCCTGATGCCACTAACCATGAAAATTTGAGATGACTAATTGACCGAATGTCCATGTGGAATTGAGTATGTGTGCGTGCTTCCGTGTCATAGGATACATATAAGCCGATTGTAGTATGCTGTATATGTTTTCATGTTACCATGTCCAATGCAAAGGGAAACAACCAGGACTGGATTTTTCCTTAGTGCAAGCGTTACAGAGGAGATCCTCTTCAGCTTAGTTGACTATCATGGAGTCTGGGCCCGTGTCGTATTATACGTCACGATAAAAAAAGGGTTCTTAAATAAATAATAAATTTTGAGTACTCGTATTCAGCGCCTATTTCACGTAGTTTCTATATACTCTTAAGAGCTATTGCGATTAAAAAATTGAACTCGATCAAGCGTTACAACACAATATGACGCCTGCTTTACTCTTCTGTGAGTTTCGATTATTGGAACTCTGATAACGGGTTTAGCCGAGCGCTATCGCCACAAGACTCTATCGCCAAGTTTGGATGGGGCTGAGGACTTTTTATGCTCTTTTCTAACAGCTAATTCTTGTGTGTCGGATCGTTTTTTATGCTTACAGAGATGATTCCTTATATTGCTCAAAGCTTTGGTTAATAGTAGGGCCGTTCCATTGGTTTATCGAGCTCTGGCTCTGGCTCAAATCTGATTTATTTTTTTTTTTCACTGGAGTAGGGATTGTCAGAAGGAGATGCAAACTTAAAAAGAAACCAACGAATTACACACTTTCTTACTACTTACAAATGCTGCTAAGTTTTATATTTTCATTCCATTCCTTGTCTAACACAAACACGCTAATTTGGCAATGTGAACAAAGGTATGTTATTGCTGTAGAGATGAGCCAACCATATAGTGGCATGAGTGCTACCAACTCAAAAGCGGTTAGCTGTCCAAAAAATCTACTACAAAAAACGAAACGAACAGAACTGCTATACGGATTAGAAATTGAACCATATCAGGATCACAACGTTGTTGTTGCATTTGCATGTTAATTTCTATCCGTATCTCGCTCAAGTCTCATGGAACGTACCTAGTAATTTAAATTGTTTCGTAAAAGTTGGCCGTTAGTATGTTTGCCTGTGCGTATGTGTATTTGTTACCGACTTAACTTCCTAACGCTTGCTTGGAAAGTTATGCCTTTTTGTCCCAACATGTTGTCAAAGGCTATGCTCATAATATAAAATACTTCTTGCGCTTATGCTGTACAACAGTTTCATTACGAGTGTGTGGACGTCCACCAACTGCAGGCTTCTAGCTACCAGGGCCGCTTCACCTACCCTCCGGTGAATGCTGACCGTACAATCTAGTTGAGAGAAACTGTTCCGTGAAGAGTCCGATTAAAACTGTCAGTCAACGTTAGCGGACATTAAGAAAAAGGGTCTATATACCCTCGCAACGGAACCTCTGTTAACCGTACACCTCCCCTGGCTGGAGGGTTTTCATGCACAAAATATTGGGTACAATTTTAGAAAAAATAACCCCTGCTAGGCGAACACTTGATGCCAGACGGAGACAATTATCTGCTATAAAATCTGGTGAAAAACTCTACTGAGCCGACATCAACATCTTATTGGCGGTCATTGAGACATCTTTTCATGAACAAAATCAATCAACAACCTCTCTTGGACGGACCGCGAACTCTCGTAAGCGGGCAAGAAAGTGTGAACATATATGTATGTATATCAATTTTTACGCGTTGAATATGTCGTTCTAGTTTACTGTACGTACGTACGTATGGCACGAAATCCTCGAGGTGGCAAAATTTAGTATATTAAAAATGAAAGAAAAAATCAACTCCATTGCTGAAATATATTTTTCACTGCTATTATGTTCATTACGTTATCATTTGAATGTCTGTAATGGCCAGAGCATAAAATGGCATAATGTTATCCTGCGATGAGTAATGCAAAAATAATGCATTTTGATCCCTCCGGAGAGAGTCACAGTTTGTATGAATTCACAGAAATCGCAGGAAAAAATTCGAAAATTTAAATGATGTATTGAATTTTGAAATTAGAAACTTAAACCTAACTCCAAGAGTAAACTGGTCGTTGAGTTTTAAAAAATACGAAAGTCATTTGCTAAAAGTGCAGCAAGTCATTTTCAATATTTTGTTATGACATATGTGGTGTTATGATATCATTTCTCGCGCAGATGTGATAGCGCAGCAGCTAAAGGCAAGCTGCTGGAATCCGTGTGCACGTCGGTTTCAGATATCAGGCACGCTAACCGCTAGAGTTTTCTATAACTACAAGTGTAGAGGCTAGTTTCAAACTGAAACCCAGTTTTGCACACTAATTTTACAGGAACACCGCCATTCACTATGATTTTATAGTTGAAAACCAAATTGGTGGGTTGGGTCATATATGCCACTAAAAAAAAGTTTCAGTTGACGGCCTCAAACTTTTAACCGTGTAATTTGCTTTCACGAAATGACAATTTTGCCACATTAATGCAAAATTTGCACTCGTTATGATATATAACCAGTGTTTTTCTTTTCTTATTCTAAGAATAACTTATGAATTCAATTTTAATGTCTTCCAAATCAGCATACCGGAATGACGCTTTAATTTTATACGACATCCGTTATAGCCCTTAAGCTAGCTTTATTTTCCTTAGTATACTAATCAGTTTATTTAATATGACGGTGGATTCATCTCTCACAGTACCTTTAAAAAAAGTCTCTCTAGTAGCATGCTGCACTGTGAGTGAAAGAAGTTTTAAAATGTCTTTCCCGCGTTCTCACCCGCGCGACAATTTTTATACTCATCATCACACTAAGGACTCTACAATTTACTTTTTGCATATACTTATTACATAGATATTAACTCATATTAACTTACCGAATTCTTCATCTCCAGAGTAAATAATAAATAAATCAAGTATGGACAGATAAAATAATGTTCCCGTTTAGTTTTTTAAACGTGTTTCGATTATGGTTCCGGTTTCGCTTCTCAACATTTATTCTCGTTTCGTTCCAGTTTCGGTCCTGAAATAAACCTCAACAATAACTGGTACTAAATGGATGTAAATATCTAAAATGTCCTCGGAATACAACAATCATTTTTACCAATATTACTTACCACAGCCTCAAAAATGTGAATACGATCCCTGTTAACTTACTTACAGCCACATTCTTTCCTATCTTCAGCATTTTTCACTTTTCTCGCTCATAGGCAATCTTTTCTATGCTTAGCCTTTTTTGCGGTATTCTCGCTGCAGTGCGTCAACTCGTTAAACTAAAATGTTGAAATCCTACATTAACCAAGGTAATTATAATAATTACCTGATCGGAGGCATGATATGGACAGCAGTTCTATGTGCACCAAACGTGCATGTGCTGTACGTTTGACGACGTCCCTTTTCCCGCTCTAAAATAGTTGTGAACGCACACTTCGTGGAGGCAAATGGTGAGATAGCTGCGTACTTTTGTACTTTTTGCGTAGTTAAGTACATATGCATGACGTATCTAATTTTTTATAGGTTATGTCCAGGATGGATCCAGCAATGTGTTGCTGTTATGCTGTCGTACACCGTTGTCGTTATAGTCATTGAGCTGTTTTGAAGTTCAATACCAATTCGTATACAAATATACTGTCGCAGAACGTAGACAATAAAATTGCTTCCTCTTGTAGTTTTATAAAAATAAGAATTTAATCGAACTTTTTGACTCGGTTCTCAGTTCACTGATTAATCGTCAAATAGTTTCGTATCGTTTTTTCATCATTTGAAGCCGCAGTTATAATACAACCGCCAACACCGCTCGGGCAGGGCCGCAGAGAAACCGATGCGGGCCCTGGTGGACAGCTCGCGTTTACGGCCCCCTAAAAAATAAACTCAATCAGTGATGAACATGAATGAGATGTCTTAGATTCATTGCGTTCGTTAGCATAACCTGAAGGATTTTGTCAAAGCTGATCGGGTATATTTTCGGAGAAATTTTGCTGAGGAAAAGCCGGCATGCGAAAACAAAAAAGCGCTTCTTTGTTGCACTCCAAACGAGCCAATCACGCTTACTTTTTCTCCGTTTTTTAGAGTAGTAGTCTGGAATATGATTGAGGAAATGGCGACACTTCAATTCGTTGGGAAATTCGAAAGGATATGTTGACGGGGCTCCCAGTTTACAAGAGCTCGTCATCCTCGGCTACATTTTATTTCGCGGGAACTCTATGTTACCATGTCAAAAGAGCTTAGTAGTTCTTTGAGTAGTCACCGTCCACGTGCCTGATGACTCTTGTACAGCACGGTTCGGGTCAACGTTTGGATATGCATATCATCTCTAGCAGCTGATGAAATTATCTGACAGAGGTGCTTTTCTCGTCTTTTTCAACCTCAGCATTTGTAGGTTTCATACTGCCACCCTAAAACACCTCTGGCAGGCTTAAAGGCATCTTTTTTGTCTACATCGGTGTGTACTTACGCTAAAATTAAACTTATAGGCCTTTTTTTCTTCGGTTTCTTTGCGCTTTTCTCAGCTCGTTTTGCTACTCCCGATAAATGTTATAATCCATTAGATATAGTTTATCAAAACAAATGTTTGGTAAATAAATTTGCATATTACGTATGATTATGTATTTCACATGCGAAGCTTGGTATGTGTCGTTTTCACGTGAAAAATCTTGCAAATTGCATAGAAATCTTTAAAATCACAATTTCAATATTTTTAATGAAATTGTATTCTTTCTGGCATCGTTTCCCATCATATTGAGTTCTTTTTACGCCTTTTTCAAAACGTAGTATCTTAGCAACATTTTTCGCCAACAAAACTTACACATGCACAAATATATCGCCCATTGTACTTCAACAGTAACACTTCAAAAACACACAAATTTTCAAGAGAGCCATTTTAAGATTTCAACAGACACTTTGTTTCGAGACACGAAAGTTTAAAGCTGAGTACTTATTGTAATTTCTGGGTAGTAGGGTATGGCCGGCCATAAGCAAACCCTGTGTCCATAAACAAAACTATACAAATATGACTGTAACAAAAAGTTAGAAAAAAAATTCGCCTTGAGCCTTTTGCTTCTAAACCCTTCATATATGGGGCGCTTAAAGCTAGAATAATTTTTATCTCAAGCCCCAACTTTTCACGAATCATCAAGAATTTTTTACACAATATAGATCATGATGATTTTGTAGTTAACTGTAAAATGATGATTTTGAGTTGTGACACTCTCGAAGTAAATGAGTGATGCATTAATTTTTTCATTCATTTATTTAATAGATTCTTACCTTAACTTTATAAATCAGTGCTTAGTGTATGTCTTTAGAAGGCCCGTGAAAGATTACAACCGAAATTAAATTCACAAATTAAAAAAATTTACTAATAATTGCACCACTGACAAAAGAAATACAAAGCTTGCAACAATTTAACGCGAAACTGACCTATGTAAGCTTATCCACGGCATACTCATATGTTTTCACAAATTTGCGCTTCGCAAAACAAGTCAAGTGTACTAAATTTTTCAAATTAAACGCTCTAGTTTATTATCAATTATTAATGAAAAAGCAATACGACCAACCGATAAGGACATAGCTGTAGTGAAATAAAATGTGATTTTAAGTAGTGTTAGCATTTTTGACAAATAGCGCTTATTAAAATTGTGCCAAAAACGTTTTATCTAACTTAAAATCACATTTATTTCGACTATGACTATGCCCTATAGTATTTGATTGGATCGCTTATGATTTTAATTTAGTGAGTTCAATTTTAAAACAATTTTTTGTAGCAACAGGTATGTATCTATGAAATCTAGTTAGAGTACTGTCAATACTGCTTTGACTGTGCCGGGTCACCAAAAACCTTCCGGGCCAGGGCAATTGCCCTGGCTATCTCTTCGCGTCTTGCCGTCGGACAGAGAGAAGAAATGTTTTACTTACTTGTAGTCCCTTCCAAAAACGGTCTGCAAGCTCGTTTATGATTATCAACAAGTTCGTATCTTGCCCGTACCATCAACAGTTTTTGAGAGACGTGTTAGCAGAGCAAATAAACTTGCACATCTCTAGAGATAGTCAGTGTATCCCTGCGTTACTGCCCAATTGAAAGTAAAATTTATATACGTACAGGAGGTATGACATTCTACCTGCATGAACGTATGTGGAGATTCATATTTTTATACTCAGCGTGCTTTGCACACAAAGTATATTAACTTTGATTGGTAACGGTTGGTTGCACAGGTATAAAGGAATCGAGATAGATAAGACTTCCATATATAAAAATTATCAGTATCAACAAATTTTTTGATTGACGCCATGTCCGTCCGTCCATCCGTCCGCCGTTAGCACGACAACTTGAGTAAATATTGAGATATCTTCACAATTGTACACTAGCTTACCTGGACCCAGAGCTCGCAAGTATTACGAGTATTTCGAGATTCGAGAATCTCGCGAGAAGCCGTCTTCTCGATATCTCGGGTTTCGAAAATCTCGCTTGTGTTCGAGAAGAAATCGTAAGCTCTTATGATACATGTTTTTTGGGCTTTAGTACACCACATGCATACTGTGACGAATATTAGTATCACTAAGCGATACTACCATGACTAAGCCGATGCTAAGCAGTATGTACGTAAACAATCAATCATCATCTACACACATACATACAGGCAACATAGGGTTACTCACAACGCATGCCATCATCAGCCGCAGTAGTATTCACATATCCACACGCACATGGATACATTACAAATAACCTTTATATACGTGAAGCATCAGGTTCACGAAATTATAGACTTAGGAGAAATGGATGTGAACGAGGAAACCGAAGAGTATAAAGTAGGCACACGCTGAGGCATGACTACCAGTTCGATTTAAGCAGGCTGTTTGTGTGAACTTAAGTGTTATTGTGAGTACTTCAAAGTAGTCTAATAAAGACCATTTGCATTATTGGATATTGGAGTTATTTATTCAACAGTTTAGCGATTCGAACGTATAGCAGAAGTTTGGTATAAGCGGAATTCCCCTAAATTCGTTACAATACAGAAGTAGTACAAAGTGAGTAGTGTTATGCATGCTCCCTTAGAAACTGCATACATAGCCCCGATTCATGTCTCAAATATTGATGTTTCATGCATTCATTTCCAACTGAGTTGCTTATAACTTTAAGCGTATTTTGGACTTACTAAAGGTGCCATGATGATAATGGGGAGTTATTTAACAGGAAGAGCTTAATATGTTCATACAGGTTATGATATTTGGAGGATCAAGTATCTAGCCCAAGGTGTATAGCAGGGTTCCATTCTTGGGTATTTTTTTTAGTATTTTCAGAAATTATATTCTTTCGGTGTTTCGGCACATGAACATGCATGCATATGCAGATAACATACAGTTTTATTTATCTGGTAATTTTACGGACGTAGCTAATCTCTGTGATTTAGTAAATAATGGTCTTTTGTCAGTACAGTGCAGGGCGAATAATAATGGTCTCTGCCTTAAGGCAACTAAATCATTTGTCTTGCCCTTCGCGAAGAAGGGCATCGTTATGCATTGGTAACCCTTGTAAATGTTGCCAGAATTACAAATTTGTAGTTCGTTATCAACTCTAATCTAACTTGTGTTGACCATATTAATGCAGTCGTTGCACTATAGGTCAAATGACCACTTTTCTGTGCGAAACTAATTAATCCAACAAAATCATGATACTCAAATTAAAACTTGTTAGCATTTCAATAGTAAAAGTAATTCTGTTAAGAAAAATGGAAATTAACCCATTAAAGACCAAAAATCAATATTAACCCTTTTGCAACCATTAATGCAAACATGAAATTCATTCGTTTATTTTAATTATATTAAAACATTTAGTACTTGATTAAATCTAATTCATTTTGTAAATTTGAATCATAACGAGACTCTTCACATTCATTCGTTTCATCGTGTTCGTTGCCAAGTTGTAATTCCTCTATCGTTTCGCAGCTACGTAATAGATCAATTACTTCAGGCGGAAGTGTCGAACGCTTCCGCTTTGTAAGCGTCTCTTTAAAAATGTTGTAGAAATTAATGGATCTAATGTATCCATAGCTCTATTAAATACGTCTAACAGGTTATTGATGCGGTTGTTCCTGCGGGCGTGATGCAGTCTATAGGATTTGTATATTTTATGTCGCGATTCAGCAAGCTTGTTCTGCAAAAAAACCTAGTGGGACCCACCGTATTTTCTATTATTTGTTTGAATGCATGAGGACTTTATTTGCGTAGAAGTCATTGGCAACCAGCAATATAGCTCCTGAAAATATTTGCTGTCTCAAAGCAATATATTTCATATTGCTTGAGTTTATTTCGAACTGGCTGGATAAACAAATCAAAGATGATTTTAAATCGAAAATAAGCTCTTTGGTCAACACCAGTTATTTCAGAAAAAATCTCATGATCACTAAATGCTCGACGAGCAGTGTTTCCTTCATTTGTGGAACCGCAGCCACCAACTCTGGCATGTCCACGCGAAGTCCGAGCTTTGTCCAAAATCGTTTTGTATTTCTGTTTTTCTTTTAAGATAATTGACTTATCATCTCCTCGTATCTGCCATATTTGCATTATAGCCTAAATGTAATGTAAATTCAAAAAATCTTATCCAGCAATGAAGGGACTAAGTCCAAACTTTAAGTTTTCTTCTTTTGCACGGAATATTTCACTTTTATAATCAAAAGTATTCATATTCGTTCTTGAATATGTCGGGCCTCCTGTGACATTTGTTCCACTTTTGAGCTATTTTACGCAAAAAAAAATGTAATGTTTGTTTAATTTTTTTTCTACTCACATCCGAAATTGTATTGTCTTTCATTTTGATAAACAATGTGTTTCAAAAGGCATCAAATTTTCTCCTTTTTTTGTGCATTCTTTTCGGCCATATTTCAAACAGTCTAATGTTTTTATACCGAGGTTACTAAAGAAAAGTGGTATTAACGTAAATCGCAAGAAATCGCTATTTAAAATAAATTGCAAACGACCACATTATCTATTTATTAATCTACTTATGAAATTTGAAAGAGGTCAAAAGGGGTCACACACAGCTGTGTAACGATTCCTTCATATTTAGCATAAACAATTCACGTGGCTTTTTGTTGAGAGTAATTCCAACTAAAAAACAACAAAAAAATTATTTATAACGGCCACTTTAATTTTATCACTTTGCCACAGCATAAGCTAGCCATTTAACCTATAGTGCGTTGGTAAAGTGTATACTTTTAGCAATCTGCACCTTTTACACCTCTACATATAGTGAAAAGAGTTGGATTCGTGTTATGCACAGAAAATTTGGGTCTCCTTCAATTATGTAACTCGGTATGTGTTCGGGTTACGCAAGTTCGATCAAATTTCTACGGAGGTCTCAGCATTTAGTTGTTACATAGTGGTGTACTAGAAAGATAGAATGAATGCAGTTGGTACCGCCTTACTTTAAGTTACCACCCTTATAAAAAAATAAGATGCCGATCCAAGCCAGCTTCGCGATAGTACAAGCTATTTTCAGAAAACTATGCGAAAAACTTACTGCCGCTTAGAAAAATGCTACACAATGAAACACTCTGTTTCTCAAACGGCATCTACAAGGCAGATGAGTTTTCACTGAGAGCTGTTCATGGCAGAAATAAACTCGGAGTGATTGCCGAAAACTCTGAGGGGCAACCTCGCTTAGAAAAATGTTCTACAAATTGAAAAAAAAACTTGTTTCTAAAATTTGGATGTTGCCTTTGGCCGAGCGTGAACCCAGGATTTTTGGTGTGCTAGGTGGAGCACGCTACCGTCATACCACGGTGGCCGCGCCACCCTTATCGGTATACAATTACTTAGGCTCACATACCCAAAATGGCTTGCACATGTAAATAAATATGAGTATATATACAAACATTTAAATATCCACAACAGTAGTCTAAGCTAAGCTATTCGGATACATAATCACAATTTTCCCTTCCCTCGCTCTCATCCACCATTCCACATCAAATACTTAGCCAGTCAATTTGCTTTTTCTCTCGTGGGCGTTACTTGCTCTGCAACCAAATGTGACTTCAGCGCTGCTGACACTAATTACATATACTATTTCCCAAAATTGTTGTTGCTTTTACTGGCTTCTACTCGGAAAAATGTTAAGCCTGTGCAATGCCTTTGGTCCAACGTTCGCTGCTTCCTTATTTATCGGAAACAAAAAATTATTGGTAAGCAAACGAGCACAATTGATTGGGAGCCCAACCTCTGTCATCCTTTTGGTGAATAACGTAACTGCAGACAGATATTAGTGCCAAGAAATATTAATCATGCAAATGTTTATTTATTTATTTTATTTAAGCCAATTAAAAAAGAATCTTTTAGGCTAATTATAAAAGTATAAAGTAGTTAACAATTTTAATATAAATTACCTTACTTACATATAAAAAGTATTTAAAGTACTCAGAAAGCCATCTTTCGAACAAGAAAAATCTATCTCAAAAAATTTATAAATTCTATTGAACTCAATTAAGGCTCTATTAATTGGAGCATTCCGCGCATAAAGAGCCCTAAGAACACCAATATGAAAAAAACTCAGAAGCACGAAGAGCTCTAGCCGGAATATTAATGAAAATCCTCTCAAGGAGCACAGGGTAATCAACAACCCCACGTAACAAATCGAAAACGAACGACACCGATAAAATTGTCCTCCTGTCCTGCAATGATTTTAACTTAATCAATAAGCAACGAGCTTTATAAGTCGGGATAGGATCCGAGAAGCGCAGACTGCGTAATGCAAAGTGTACGAATACTTTTTGGATTCGTTCAATTCTTGCAACATGGCAGGAATAATACGGAGACCAAATGCAATAAGCGTACTCAAGTTGGATCGCACAAACGCGGAATATAAAAGCTTTAGCGTATACGGGTCACTGAAATTCGAGCTATTACGCCTAACAAAAGCTAGCATGGCATACGACTTGAAAATAAAAACTTCGAGTCAAATATTACTCCCAAGTCCTTAATTTCACTAACCCGCAACAGTGGCGAGTTTGATATTTCATACACGGTATCAATCATATTGACACGCTTCGAAAAAGTTATTTGAAAGCACTTTTTCGGTTAAGTGATAACCGATTATTATTACACCAGTTACTTAGTTTATCCAAAGTTTCTTGCAACAATACCGCATCATGAAGGCTATGAACAGGCAAGTATATCTTAAGGTCATCTGCATACAGCAAGAATCTTACTTTAGAGAAGCAAGAGCAAATATCATTAAAAAACAAGACAAACAAGTAAGGAAGGTTAAGTTCGGCTGTAACCGAACATTACATACTCAGTTGAGAGCTATGGTGACAAAATAAGGGAAAATAACCATGTAGGAAAATGAACCGATGGAAACCCTGGAATGTGTTTGTATGACATGTGTATCAAATGAAGGCATTAAAGAGTTTTTTTAAGATGGAGTGGGCCATAGTTCTATGGATGGACGCCATTTAGGGATATGGCCATAAAGGTGGACCAGGGCTGACTCTAGAATTTGTTTGTTAATGTGTATTTAAAAGGGACTGGGCTTTAGTTCTATAGGTGAACGCCTTTTCGAGATATCGCCATAAAGGTGGACCAGGGGTGACTCTAGAAAATGTTTTGTACGATATGGGTATCAAATTAAAGGTGTTAATGAGTATTTTAAAAGGGAGTGATCCTTAGTTCCATAGGTGGACGTCGTTTCGAGATATCGCCATAAAGGGTGGACCAGGGGTGACTCTAGAATGTTTGTACAATATGGGTATCAAATTAAAGGTATTAATGAGGGTTTTAAGAGCGAGTGGCACTTAGATGTATGTGTGAAGGCGTTTTCGCGATATCGACCAAAATGTGGACCGGGGTGATCCAGAACATCATCTGTCGGGTACCGCTAATTTATTTATATATGCAATACCACGAACAGTATTTCTGCCAAGATTTCAAGGGCTGTTGATTTCGCCCTGTAGAACTTTTTCATTTTCTTCTACTTAATATGGTAAGTGTCTCACCCATTTTACAAAGTTTTTTCTAAAGTTATATTTTGCGTCAATAAACCAATCAAATTACCATGTTTCATCCCTTTTTTCGTATTTGGTATAGAATTATGGCATTTTTTCGGTTTTTTGTAATTTTCGATATCGGAAAAGTGGGCGTGCTTATAGTCGGATTTCTGCATTTTTTATACCAAGAAAAAGTGAGTTCAGATAAGTACGTGGACTAAGTTGAGTAAAGGTATATCGATTTTTGCTCAAGTTATCGTGTTAACGGCGAGCGGAAGGACAGACGGTGGACTGTGTATAAAAACTGGGCGTGGCTTCACCCGATTTCGCCCCTTTTTTACAGAAAACAGTGACCGTCATAGAATCTATGCCCCTACCAAATTTAAGAAGGATTGGTAAATTTTTGTTCGACTTATGGCATTAAAAGTATCCTAGACAAACTAAATGAAAATGGGCGGAGCCACGCCCATTTTGAAGTTTTCTTTTATTTTGTATTTTGTTGGCCCATATCATTACTGGAGTTGAATGTTGACATAATTTACTTATATACAGTAAAGATATTAAATTTTTTGTTAAAATTTGACTTTAAAAAATTTTTGTTTAAAAGTGGGCGTGTTCTTCATCCGATTTTGCTAATTTTTATTTAGCACATATATAGTAACATTAGTAACGTTCGTGCCAAATTTCATCATGATAACGACTGCCAAATTACAGCTTGCAAAACTTTAAATTACCTTCTTACCATTGTCCAAAATCTTACTAATTTTCTATTCTGCGTCATAAGGCCAACCCATCTACCAAGTTTAATCGCTTTATCCGCCTTTGGCAATGAATTATCGCATTTTTTCGGTTTTTCGAAATTTTCGATATCGAAAAAGTGGGCGTGGTTATAGTCCGATATCGTTCATTTTAAATAGAGATCTGAGATGAGTACCCAAGACCTACATACCAAATTTCATCAAGATACCTCAAAATTTACTCAAGTTATCGTGTTAACGGACAGACGGACGGACGGACGGACATGACTCAATCAAATTTTTTTCGATACTGATGATTTTGATATATGGAAGTCTATATCTATCTCGATTCCTTTATACCTATACAACCAACCGTTATCCAATCAAAGTTAATATACTCTGTGAGCTCTCCTCAACTGAGTATAAAAACAGTGGACCCAGGATGCTACCTTGTGGAACACCGAAGCAAGCAACGAATGGATGAGACCTAACACCATCAACTACAACCATGCAACGACGATTAAATAAGTAGGATTCAATCCAACTCAGAAATACTGAGTGGAAGCCCAAACAGGCTAATATTTTAATCAAAATAACATGGGAGACCCGATCGAATGCCTTGGAAAAGTCAGTATACACGGCGTCAACCTGATATCCTACCTGAAAGCTGCGAAGCAGTCATCAGAAAAAGTAGTCAAATTAGACACAGTTGACCGTCCTGGAAAAAATCCATGCCGCTCCGGGCACACAGAATTCTTAACGCAGAAACTTAATTTATCTGGATGATATATTCAAAGAGCTTTGCCATGGTGGAAAGTTTTGAGATGGGCCTATAATTAGTAATATCATTTTTATTGCCGTTCTTGAAAATAGGTGTAATGAACGCTAATTTCCACGCATCAATAAAAGTACCTGTAGATAACGAATTATTAAAAATTAACAACAGTGGATCACTACGGAATCACATCTAAACAAAATTGCAGGAAACCATCGACATCGGTACTCGTCGACGTCTCAAGCCGAATAATCCCATAAAGAACATCTTCCTTAGACAGTACCAGATTACCGAAGTCAATAGAAGCCTGAATATTAAAAGTAATATTATCATGATTGTCAGAATCAGAAGTGAAATTGTTCATAAAGTATTCAGCAAACACATTTGCAGCGTCCTCGGGTGTATCGACGGCTTTTTCAGCAAGAAAAAGAGAGCACGGAATATTCGAAACTGATTTCTTCGAGTTGACAAAGTTCTAAAATGATTTCGGGGTTCGATTTAAGGTTTTTCTACAAAATTTAAAATATCATTTCTGTTTAAAAATTTATCCAGACACGCGAATTTCTTATCATACTCTTTATACAAGTGGGAAAAAAAGTTGGATTTTGAGTTCTTTTAAATTTACAGAAAATTTTATTTTTCAATTTCAAAATTTCATCAGGCTCTATTGGGCCAGGGCACCTTGTATTTCTTTTTGGAAGCCAAGGGTATAACATTTCTACAAATTTGCAGAACTGTAGATTTAAATGTCTGAAACCTAAGACTGTAAAACAAATTATCCCAATTTATTTCCAGCAAAAGATTGTTCAAATGTTTCCGAATATCTTATACGTATGAGTTGTGGTGGCCACTCAGAGTTTGAGTAAGAAGAGAGTTATAATTATGTATGCAAAAGAGAAAAGTCTTTTGTGAAAAATAAGTAAAATCAGTGAGATTTATAATTTTTAATTGAGCTGATATATTCAAATAAAAGATGAATACATTACAGCAGACCCGACAGACGTTCTTCTGCCCTAATTTTAGTCTGGCTGTATAAATTTAAAGTTTCTACCTTCTACTATACTAACCTTCGCCTTTCATTCACTCCTCTTTCTAGCTTTTCGTCTTTTCCGTTACAGTTACAATTACAGCCGTGTTTTTTTACGTAAATATACATCTATATTTGCTGGTAAAAAACGCTTATCATCACTTATTAAACACACGCGGCAGTGGTTAAATAACTCGCTACAAAACGGGTTGTGCTTTATAGCGGAGGCATGAACTCTGTTGGTCATAGTGTATAACATATAGCTGAATCCGTTGCGATTATTGTGGGCACACACCTTTTTGGTCATACAAGAAGAGAATAGTGTACAGATAAAATGGAGAGATACATTTCAGTTGCAACTGAGTATAGGTTAGCTTAGGTTGAACTGACCGGTCCATGAGGACCTCACATAGACTGATTGAATCCGTAGTGTTACCAGAAGTTTGTTTTAACGACCAAACTGTAAAACCCTATCAAAACCAAGACCTATGTTATAAAATAACTCCGTCCTCTTGGCAAATACTAGAAGCTTCCTAGGACTTAAACCACTTGCTGCTTCCAGATCTGACAGCTGTATCACTCTAATAGCTGGAGTCTTAGGCTGGCAAGTACACAGAACGTGATCGATGGTTTCCTCCTCCAACCCGCACTTCCTACATCTGCTATCACTGACCAAGCCTAATTTAAAGACATGTGACGCCAGAAGGCAGGTCCAGTCAGAATACCCGTCATGAGTCTACAGTCCTCTCTTTTTAATGATAGAAGCAAATTTGTTAGTCTAAGGTTGTAAGACCTACACATAATCTTCGACACTTTACAGCCCCGCGCTTGAACCCACGCATTTCCCGCTTGGTCGATCATGTGCACCTCTCGCCTTCGCTTAATCTGGCCCAGTTTAATTGCGACGTCTACGGAGCAAGCTTCAAGGGATGCACCCTTTTTAGCTAGTTCGTCCCCTTTTTCATTCCCATATATTCCCATATGTCTTGGGATCCAATATATATGTATGCTTGAGTATAATGCCTACTGAAATTAAGCAGTACTAATTTTCTGCGCAAAAATTTCATAAGTGTAGATAAAGTAATGTACTTAGCAGTACATACAAATTTTAAGTGCATATGTATATAGATGTAAAAAAAACAGCTATTAGGTGACTAACGTGCCTGAAAGTAGACTTCAAAATTTTTTAAAAAATGTTGTATGCAGAAATTGTCGCCCAATAGAGGTTGAAGAACAACATCCCAAATTGCAACGGGATCCTTCTAAAAAATGAAACAAATTTTTCATAAAAAAGTTTTCGTCGCATAAAATCGAAGTAAAAATAGCACAAAAAATAGTTTTTAGCACTTTTAGGTACAAATACCTCGGAAACCAGAACCAATCAAAATATTTTGACACCGGATTTAAATTCAGCGTACTTGAGGCCTTTAGAAAAGTATCGACCCGTTTCTGGGCCTAAAATTTGTTGGCCTGTGTAATTCTCGTTGTCGCTTTGTCGCAGTTGGAAGAGATTATGCGATTGACCATACTTGCCCACACCCGAAGTATAGTAACAGGTCTTTGGGTGGTTTTATGGCTGGAATCCCAGGAAGGATTTGTAAATACCCAATCAGCCTATTAAGTGACGTAGGCGACGAGGTAATTAGACCATTTTGGCTAAAAATTAATGAGCGACAGTGCAAGAGTGAAATGTCGTTCATAAAGGCTATAGGACAAACTGTGGGAGTTCCTAAGGAAGTTCAGCTTAATAGTCAGCTTATAACCGAATTACAAATTCAATCAAGCTAGATACAATATGCTTCCTGTCCAAAGTTTCATTCCTATGATACATTTTTAAATTCAAACGAACCAGTTGACTTCGTTTGATGCCATATAGTAGCATAGTCTTTGGCTCGTTCTCATATTCTGGACATTTGTGACCCGTCAGCTTCTGAATTTGCTTGTTAGCAAATGCCAACAATCAAACTTTCTTGCAAACATTCTCACTCTTAAATGAATGAATGTTGCGACACCAACTTTAATGCCATTAGAAGTGTCCCCCCAAATGAGGATTGATGTTTGCATTTCATGGGAAGCTGGACACGCAACTGAAGCCACTCAACTGCGCGTATACACAAGTAAATTCCAGTACTATTCAAACGAAGAAATGTTCAATTAATTTGAATAAAACCGCCACAAATCCTTCAATTCACATCACAACACTCCTAATTTACACAAACAAATTTACTCACACACATACACAAACGAATAGTCTCAGCAATGTCATCCTTACCCAATAAACAAAACGAATTCTCCTCGAGCGTCCCACATTTAGCAGTAGATGAATTCGCTGTTAACAATATTTCCTACGCGGATGGATAGGAAAACGAGTAGCCGATGAGTTCTTTGTAAGTGCAGTCCGCCAGGCAAAGCAAAGAACAAGGTAGGAAGAAGAGGGAGTTATTAGAATCCAAAAATCATTAAATTCAAAAGCTGCAAGGACAGAAAGAGGTGGGGCTGATAAGCTAATGGCACCTAACGTCGAGACTGCATCTTGCTCGGGAATTCTTAAGAGCTAACGCTGCAGGGAGAAGAGGGAGTATTATTGGATCCAAAAACCATTAGAATCAAAAGCTCGAAATTTTTAAAGGAGATCACGCTGCTACGCCTTTGTCGCCGAAGATGAGCGAAGTGTTGAAGCAGCGTCTGGCACTATATATTGCAGCCATCTCAAATGTATTGCCCACAACAAAAACGGTTTCTATGAATGCTATACCAAACATATTGCGGTGGTGGTTAGAGCACTTCTCACACGATAACAAAGGCCAAGCAGGGATGCCACGTGCGTGTCCAGGCGGAGAACGCGCTGAATCTGTAGCAAGCTTCAGAAGCCAAATATGGATAAGTTCTCATATCATTTCAATGCACGAAGGAAAAATATGGAAATGTTTCGGGCACCGGCAGTTTTTATCTGCGAAACAAAATTAGGCCTGCGCACAGTGGCGGAGATGTTGGAAGATTAAAAAACTGCGCAATGAGTTGTGGGCATAATTAATACAGATAAGCCTCTAACACAGCAAACGACATCAAATAACTCCTCCTGACTCTTGAGGAGGTTCGTTCGACATGGCTCTGATACGGGAGACATGGCTCTCACCTGGAGAAAAGGTATCTGGACCGCGGATTCGGCATTTATTACAAGAAGATGAAAGACAGAGTTACAGCAGCACGTATGCTAAAAAAGCACCTATACTGATTTATGCTGACTTCAATTCTGAAAACCTAACGTGATTTACCTCCGAGAGATTAAGACCGAACTTCTCTTTCAGCTTGGGTCGTGCTGCTTTTAATTTCTCCTACAAATTAGCGAGACGGGATCTACATGTTTTGGGTCGAACGGCAGCTGCAAGGCAAACGAATTTTCACTGAGAAATTTTTTATGACAGAAATTCATTCAGAGCGTTTGCCAAACCACTGCCGAGGGGCGACCACGCTTAAAAGAAACTTAAAAACTTGGTTCTAAATTTTTGATGTTGCTTTGCCCGGGACTTAAAGCCAGGATCTTCGGTATGGAGCATGCTGCCACCATACCACGGCGGTCGCGGTGTTGCCAATAGAGCTGAAAATGAGAAAGTGGAAATACTTGTACAATCAAAAAAAACTCCTGAAGAGAAGGAGAAATGGATTCGATTCCCCTTAATCTTCAAGTTAATTTAAAGTTGTATACAAAAATAAGAAATTCTTACTCATAAGATTAAAAATTTTATGAATTTAATGAAAATTTGTTTAGGAAGGGTGAGTGTACCGCCAATAATAACCTGCACGCCTCGGATTTGGGGATCGCAGGTCCCACGTATTATCGCCACCAAAATATTAGCTGTGTTTTTTTACGCGCATATACATATTGTGACGAATATTAGCAACACTAAGGGATACTATCATCTCTAAGCCAATACTAAGCAGTGACTTGTATGCACATCAACAAATGAATCATTATGTCTATACATATGTCCATACAAGCAGCGGAGAGCAACGCACAAACACATGCATGTATCTGATATACTTCCAAAAGTAGGCAATCATCTGTAGAAGTATCACTCACATATACACGCGCATGGGCTATGCGAGAAGCTATAAAATCCTGCATCTGTAGTTATAGCTGAGAAATTTATAGCTGGTAAACGAGTAGTAAATTCTAGAAATAGAAACGCCTAGAAGTATGCAAACGAGAAATCACAGAGTATAAAAGGAGGTAAAACTGAGAAGCAGTAATGAGTTTGATTTAAGCACGCTATCTGTTGAGAAGTAGAAGTGTTATTGTGAAGTACTTTAATAGACACCATTTTGCATTATCGAATATTGGAGTTATTTATTCAACAGTTTAGTGATTCGAACGTTAGCAGAAGGTTGCAAATAAGAGGAATTGCACTAAATTCATTACAATATGTATTTGCTTAAACTGTATATGGGCTGCTAAATGCATAATTTTATATGCACTTATGAAATTGTTGCGCATAAAATTGGTACTAAAAGTATGTTTCTCCACTATTCTCTCATTTCAAATTTGATATCCGTTATATACAATTTGACCGAAAAATTGGGTGCCTCCAATGTTTCGCCATACACTACTACTATGTGTAATTGCCGATGAGTGTTTTTTTATCGCAAACGCAGATGTATATACAAGTAAAACAAAAACACAGCCATGACTTGAGCAAGTGAGTTCTAAAATTCGGGGCATATCCATTGTGCTTATTGGGTAGTTGAGCATACAAAACATTTTTACTATAATTTTTTACCGGACAAACAGCAAGCGACCGGTATGAACCGCATTTGTGCTTGTTGTTGTTTTGACAGCCAGTTTTTACGAGGCCATGTATTCATACAAACGCACTAAGAAGGAAGCAAATGCGTTGTTGTGCATAACTGCGCGTAGTATTCAATAAATTCGCACAAAAACCGCTAGCAAATAAGCCGCAACAGACGAATGCATGGCACAGACCCACGATTCATACTCTTACATTTAGCATGCGCATTGACCGGGCCAAATGCACCGGCCAAAAATTCTTATCATACCGCTTGCGGTTGAGCACTGAACTGGTGACTTCATGGCAAGCCCCTTCTTTGAGCGACACATACGTTGGCTAGCTATTTGGCTTGGTTGTTTGATTGGTTGCTACGTTTGTTTCTTTGTCGACTAGCGGATGCACTCACCTGACTGGCGGTTGTTTGGTTCTTTTGAAGTGACGCCGCCAGTCGCATTCATCAAAGAGAAATTGTCACAAACAAACTTAACAGCGACGCTAACTGCAAGGTTAGCTTTTGAAGGTGGACGTTACTTCAGTATGACGACATTCTCCCGCGCCATTGCATTTGCGCTTTTAGAGGATCAAGCATATGACTTTGTCAAACGCAGCGCGAACTGGAAGTGATAGTATTGAACTCTTGCATAGCTAAACGCTGGGACACTGTCACCAAAATGATTTTGCTGATGGCTTCTTAGCTTTGGCTTGCCTTCATCATCAGACTTTTGATGGTCGTGACGGGAGCAGGCAATGGTGGTCGTATGTAAGTATATGTGAATATATGTATGTAACCAATGTAGTGAGAATGAGCACAACCAACTCCGCTGGCTCAGCACAGCAATGATGCGCAATAAATGTTACGAAAAACTGTGCATTCCACTAGTAGCGAATGAGTCTTTTGTCGTTTACATACACACACATGCACACACTCATACACAGAATGCAACACCATAAAGCGGATTAACGAAAAGGAGATTCCCATAATTCCCCACGGTCGGTGTCAAGCTATTTTAGCCGCGTTAGCGCTTCTGCATACACGCACGCCTGCCTTTCGGCCGATACAAAATAAGCGGGCGGTTCGTGCTTATATAAAGGCATAGTTGCCAGTCGTCGGTGAACTTTTGAAGACATTTTCCCTGTTCCACAGCAATGCGAATGTATGATTGCCTTCACTCTGAAAGATGGATGGCTGACGGTTGGAGTTCTGGATATAAACAATGCATTGCTTGCAAATATGTACATTTGTATGTATGTAGGTACATTGACGAAGCTCCTCAATGCATTGTGCTGGTTTGCACGTGTGTGAACCGATAGTTTTGTAAGCTTTTGAATGAAAAGCTGATCGTCAAATAACTTTAGACATTCGTGAGTACACGATGAAGCTGACGGCGATATCTTCGTACATTACTCGAATTGTTGCGGTTGTCCGTCTAGTTGTTGTGGCTATCATAGTTTGTCGACCAGCCATTCTTTCTTCAATTTTTTTCCAAGTTCAATTCAACTAACCAAATTATTTTTTCCAATCGTTCACTCACGCATCCAACATTCAATAAATCTGTTTGTCTCTTTGATTGTTGCTTTGGTTTTTGGCAAGTATCGTCTATGTGTGTGTCATGCTCTGCATTTAGCTTGGAATTTGTAAAGCAGCGCATGTCCCAATCAATACTTAACCTTGACATATGTACTTATGTTGCTACAGCATTTGCTTTTCTCAGCATAGCGGTCTTTCCTTCTACCTTCCTTCTTCTACAACTACATTACATGATTCAAGCATTTATATATATACCACAACATACCATCTAGGCCCGGGTTTTCAGTAGTTGGTTAAGCTAAGCTTAAACTAAGTTTGATTAAACTCTAGTCAAATTTAAACTCCAGTTAACCTACTGAGCAGTTTTTCAGTCACACTTTAAGGCCGCCTTTGGGGTAAGCTCTTTTGTACGGCAACATTGGTTTTTTATTATCTAGATAATTTGTAGATACGATATAACGATGGATCTTGTTTAAAAGATATTTCTCCAGCGAAATATATATCTAGTTCCAACATCATTATCTACTTATTTTTAAACCAGATAGTTTCCCTCGGCAGTGACTGGCAAGCGCTGCGAGTGTATTTCTGCCATGAAAAGCTCTCAGTGAAAACTCATCTGCCTTGCAGATGCCGTTCGGAGTCGGCATAAAACATGTAGGTCCTGTCCGGCCAATTTGTAGGGAAAATCAAGAGGAGCACGACGCAAATTGGAAGAGAAGCTCGGCCTTAGATCTCTTCGGAGGTTATCGCGCCGTACATTTATTATTTTTTTTTATTTAGTTTTCGAATTGGTATCCAACTTCATTCTCCAATCACTATCCAACCTTTGAGAAAATTTGTAAAATTTATAGTTCTCGAGTTGATCTCGTCATTAGCATTTTCAAATAATTATCCAACCTTTGAGAGATTTTGAGAAATGTTCAGTTCTCAAATGAATATTCAAAACGTTTCTCCAGTTGATATCCTACATTGGATGTCGAGTTGAGGTGAAGTTGAAAACAAATATCCAAGGTGGTACTACCAAAGCCATTATTGTGAAAAATAAATACTTGATTGATAGCAGTAATGAAGCATAATTAATCAAAAATAAATTATATATATTTATTTTATTTTATTTTATTTTATTTTATTTTCTTTGCTGTAGGATTGGAATCCTACACTTGAGTCCAGTTATAGAACCACAAGTTGGGAACTATCATTTTTTCAACTTAGATAATAGCATTTTTTGCTTTCTAAAAAATTCCCTATTTTGCTGAGTACGCTGATTCTCAAATTGAGCAACTGTTTCGAAACAACTCTTGAATTTTAAAAGTATCTTGTTAATCAACATCAGCTCTAATGGTACTCAAGCCCAAATGCTTATACTCGACGCCATTTCGAAGGAACGCAAATCACCGATAGTTAACTAGAGTTTAACCCAATCAGCTTAAACATCCGTTAAAGTGGACTGAAAAACTGCAGATTAGTTTAGCGTAGTTTAAACGACGAACTAAGTTGAACTTGTTCTGAAAAACCGGGCCTTACATATTAAACAGTCTTACGTGGTCGTAAATTCATTAATCTACATATGGTCGGTGGACGTACAAAACCGCCCGTAACACTTTTACAAAACCGCGTCAAAAGACATTTCATAAAAATTTAGATAAGCTCACCAAAGACTCCTGTAGAATGCGTCACTAAATTTTAGCAATTATACAATCGAGATTTTATCTCAGTCAATTATTGGTGGTCATGTCGATGAAGAGGTTTTTTAATTGGTTTTAACGAAACTTGTTAAGTATTTAATCAAGTGAGAAACACAGGCATCGCTTGTAACAAAATGCACAAATTTAGGCGATGGTCAAAATTCTTACCAGACTAAAGTATTGGCATCCGGAATATTTCTGCAAAATGCTCAATTAGTTTAATTTTAACACGTTGTAAGTGAATCACGCGAGTAATATGAATTATAAAGCTCTGCAACCATAGAAGTACTAATAAATACACTTTGATACGGAGCATTTGGGTAAGTTCAGCGTTGAAACGATATCAACAGGCATGTCTTATCGAGAACTCGTACACTTGGTACGCTGACGTACATACATATATACCTGAAGTTCGGCTAGAACTGAACACCCTTCTTCGCTCATTTTATTTTTCTGATGCGAAAACATCTTTGCTCGTGGTATGGCGGAATCCGTAATGTAAACGTAAGCATTCTTCGGAGTGGTATGCTAGATGGGGAATACAGAATGTAAGCGTAAGCTGTAGTGTAGCATAATGCCTGTCAAGCTAGGAAAAAAGAAATGTTTGTTAAATGTGTGGAATCGACGAGATGTAAACAAGCAAAAGGTTTGCTATTAAAGTGTTATATTTTTGATAGCGATAACAACCGGTTATCGATTTCTTATCAAAAAGTTATCGATAATATATCAAAAATGTTATAATATTGTAGGGACGCCGACATATTATAAGAACGTCTGGTTCGTTCGATAGCTTTTTAATAATGAATCCAATATCTCAATACAAAGTATGCCAAACTTCAAGCTTAAATACATACATACATACAAAACAATACACAGATACAAGAAAGACTAAGATTACTATATCTTTAATATGTACAGACACTTAATGTACAATAGAAAAACTAATATATGTACGTAGACTCTACGTCGTAGAGACTACATTCACAAATAATTCTGAAGTGAGAGTTTTAAGAAGCTGCTCCATAAACCAAGCCACACTTCTGTAACCCAGATAAAAATCTATTTCAAGTATGTAGGTCCACATATACACTACCTAACCTGCTACAATTCCGCCATGCTAACATCTTAGATCACCTGATCTCCGCTAAAACTTATGTTTTTTCATTTTCCTTGACTGCTGAAAAATTCAATGCCTTTTAAAACGTAACGATCGTTTTTCAAAACCTTAAATATCTGATACGGACCTTTGAACTTTGGTATACGTTTTTTTAAATATGCCTTTTCACTTAAGCTGTAAGGGTTATAGCAATGAATCCTGTACAACCATTGTTTTAAAAAATCACCTTTCTTTGTCAAACCAATCATAGGTTTTGCCATAATTGAAAAGTCGTAAGCAAATCTCCTAAAATAAGAGTATAAGCCTAAAAAAGCTCTGCACAGACTGAACTTTGGCTGGAATTTGAAACTGTTATAGCTTGTAAGCCTTTACAATCTCCCTTTATATCGTCTTCAGTTATCACGTGATACTTACCTGTCAAACTAAAACTCACATGTACATATCTAATCCAAGTTCCAAGTGCTCTCAGCTAATTGTTTTAAAAACCTCTGTCAAATTATTCACATTATACAGTTTCTGTTGCCACCATACATCATCCATATACACAATCACACTTATTCAAACTTACCATTTCAGAAAAATACTTTATTAACATATCGTTGGATCACTAAAAGAGCATTTTTCAAACCAAATGGCATTCTTAAGAATTCAATTCGACCCATAACACATGATAAAATCCATTTTGATATTTAATTTTGTAAAAATACCTGGTTTTTTATTCGTTAAAGCCCTATAAGTCTCCGGGCCGGATGGCATCATTCCTGCCGCTGGTTGGCCATCATTGCCTTAGACTTAGCTATGTTCTGAAGTCTTGGATCACGGGTCAAGGTTATATTCATTCCGAAGGCCGCAGAAGCACTCATGAACCACCTAATAATTTTAGGTCAATCAGTATCTCATCGTTTTTCTCAAAACGTTTGAGCAGTTGACCGAACTATACCTAGAAAGGATTCTCGGGGATTACTCTCGGCTCGCGGCATGCTTTTGTAAAGGCAGATCAACGGAAACGGCTCTCCATCGATTGCAAAGCAAATAGGGGTCCCTAGTGAGTTTGCTCTGGGTGTAGGATTTTAGCAACGTCTTACAGGGCAATCGAGAGGGAGCTCTGGTTGAATACATTAACAAAATTCTCTGCAGCAGAACTGTCGCAGCGAAGCGGGAAGGCCCGTAA
>JARSSU010038942.1:0-14390 GCA_029619165.1 Eurosta solidaginis
CTTCTCTTTTTTTTTTTTTTTTTTTTTTATTTTAAATATTACTTTTTTTTTTTTCTATTAACTTTTTTATTTTCTTTTCTTTTTTATTTTTCATTTTTTTTTTTTTTTTTGATTTATCCTTTTTTGTTTTTATTTTTTTTTTTCGTTTTATAAAAACATTATTTTTTTTTAAAAAAAACTATTTTTTTTTAAAAATTTTTTTTAATTCATTTCTTTTATTTTTTGTTATCTACTTTTTTTAACTTTTTTTTTTTTTTTTATATTTTTGTAATTAATTTTTTGTTTTTTCCATTTGATTTTTGTTTTTTTTTGCATTCAAAATCTTATTTTTTTTTCTTTTTATTATATAAATAAGTCGAATTATTATTTATTTTTTTCAACACAAAATTTCTTTTTTTTTTTTTTAATTTTTGTGAATTTAAAGTTAAAAAGTTAATATTCTGCACTTTTTTCTATTTAATTGAACTCTAAAAGTTTTTTTTATTTTTTTTTATTTGTTTATGTTTAAAAATAAACCCAATCTCATCTAGCACCACTATTTATTATTTTTTTTAAATTTTTTTTGTTTTAACTAACAACTAACAATACCCTACATTTTTTTTTATTAAAACAAAATACATTTTCCTTCTATTTTTTTACTTTTAAAATTATACCCTTAATAACATTTTTACAATTACTTTTTTTTAAAATAAAAAAAATTAACTATTAATCTGAATTTTAACTTTTTATTTTATTATAACAATTTTCCTTAAAAAGAAGTTTTTTTCATTTCAAAAATCATTTTTTTAATTTTTTCCAATTGTATTTTTTTTTCTCTTTACTTTTACACTTTTTTTTATTTTGCCTAGTTTTATCTTTTTAATGTTTTTTTTTGTATAATTGTTTTTTTCTTTTTTGCGTATTTCCTACTTTTTCTATTTGAAACTTTTTTTTTAAAATCCTTTATTTTGTTTTTAAATTATTTTTTTATTTTTTTTACAAATTTTTTAATTTTTTTTTTTTTTTTTTTTATTTTTTTTTGTTTTTAAAAACCTTTATATCTTATCTTTTTTTTCATTATTTTTTTTTTTTACTTAAAAAATTTTTTTTTTTTTTTTTTTTTTTTTTTTTTTAATTATTTTTTTTTTATGTTTTCTGTTGTTTTTTTTTTTTTATTACATACCTCTTAACTATCACATCTCGCAACTTCGATGTTGGCGCCTTTAGTTTGATACCACATAGTTGGTCCACTCTTCTCTTGGGGAGTACTTCCGCAGAAACTGTATCAGCAAAATTAACTCAGTGTCGGTGGCAAAGACCAGATCCATGCCCTGCCTTACTCCTTGACGGTTCGCGAAACCATATTATGGCGATCCGGAGCAGATCATGTCCATTTTCGGTTATAAATCGAAACAAAACCGAAATCAGCGATGCCAGAGAAACGGACGTATGCACGAAGAGAGGAACATACCGGGAGCCCGATGGCCCTTTTAAGAATGACTCGGATGGGTCGACGGACATTTGCACATTCTATCTAATATTTTGATTTAACCGTTTATTTACTTCCTGTGATGGTACAAGAACGGCTCCATGGTCTATAATGAGGTCAAAAACAATTCAGATTTCTACCTGAGCGCCCACAGGCCTTGTTTTCTCCGATTTTGCCACAATATAACTTATCAGTCGAATATGTGTCTCTGTCTTGACCTCACCTAATATCAAAACACTAAAAAAACCGCCCCTTCGGATTCCACAAAGTGCACACCACACTTAAACCAACAAATAGGCTTACCGTTGCTTGGAGGAAGACATCACCTAAGAACTTAGAAAGCACAAGTTTGAAACCCTCAATTAATCAGACTTATTAGAATATTATAATATGATATACATACCGTTCCCATCATGCTAGTTCGCGCGATGCGTGAAACCAGATGCATGCTTGTCAGAACATGGTCCACATTTGTCTAAGAGTTCAACACCACTAGGGTTTCCAACACATTTATAGACCGATATCTCGAAAAGGCAGAACTTCAACACTAATACAACTACCCATTAAAAAAAAATAGAATATTGTTCAAAAAACCAACACATGAAAATGCCGGCATGCGATGTTCTCACTAAAAAGCAGTGCAAGATTAACATGACATATGTATCAAGTCACTGGGTATACTTCAAAAGAACTTTTTGATCACAGTTTGAAGGAGACGCGTGTTTGGTAAATAAAAACAACTTCTGATCAATTATACTTGGTTGAAATTAATTTATAATATTCTGCTTCTCATGTGGCCTATGTTTGTACTTGAAGTTTATATATGAGTAAAATTTTTTATTTCCTAATGTCGTTTTTCCTAATTGTTCACTAAATTTATCAGTTTCCGACTCTTTCCCTCCTTTTTCAGCTACTACTATACTCGTCTGATGATTTGTTACTTGCAATTATATTCTTCAAATCGTCCACCTGCATGCACAAATCCTTGAATTTGCCCTCAAATGCGGTCATGATGGCTTCCAGCCCAAGTCTTTGCGAGGCAAGCACGGATTCGAATGCCTTAGATATTTTATCAGGCACATTCACACATTCAGGACACCAATATCGAATGTGGTAGTTAGCCTTAATCATCTTCACGTCGTATTCGGTGATTTGGCCCTCACAACAGGCGCGGTGAAAACGTTTCTTACAGAAGCCACTGCACGGTACAACAGTAGTGTCATTCCGGCCAAAACTCTTATCGCATTTACCACAAGAGTCATCCATTTTAAACAAATTGATCTTGAACTAGTTGTTGTTGCAGTGCAATTCAATTTTTAAAAGCACTAGTTATAGTTGTTGCAACGCAATTTAATTTTAGATTCACGATTATCTATTTTACAAGAAAAACGCCAGAGAGCAAAATACGTTCATTAACTTCCGATCAATAGGAAAGATATAACCATATATTTAGCACTTCTCACAATTGTTTGACCCTTTAAATTAATTAATTAAATTTTCAAGTAGACGAGCGAATACACTTTCAACTTGCTTAGCCAGAGTTTGCCAATTTTTTTCTCATTTATAGAAAGTCAATTGGTATTTACATGAACTTCGAACTTCTTTGTATTTGCCTTCAGCTTGATTATCCAAAAGCCATGACAAATGATCACTTAACAAAATTCATACATGTTTGTTTATATATTTAATATGGTAGGCAATTTACTTACCCTTTCTGGTGCGATGATCCTGGACAATCGGTCATGAGTAGACAAGATTTATTTTGGAGGGCTTTAACATTGCGTGCTCTTGTCGCGACCTATATCATGTTAGGGCACAATTTCGATTATACAATATCAAAGAAATTGAGTCGTGTGCTTGTAATACTGCTATGATAACAGCACAGCCCCCGTGGGGCACATAAACAACAGTGTTGCATGCGGATCTTTTTGCATTTTTTGCTTTCGACTACCTATTCACTTTTAATTCACATTACATTATCTACTATTGCAATTTTTATCACTAAAATCAGATATATTACCGAAGCAAATACTGCACCAAGATGCGTAGTTCCCCCTTTTTTGAGGAAATACACTCCAACCAGATTTTGTACCGTCATTCCATATGCTATGTTTGTTGTAGAAGTACCTTTGTTTACCGTTAAATTCTTTGCAAATTACACTGAATCTGCATTAATTGTATGGTTGCTTTTGTTTGGCATATCCTTGAGCTGAGTCGCACTCCCGGGCAGAGAGATATATATTAGATAATATAACATTTTTTTATTATTTAAAATACACATACGTATGAATGAAAGCCAGAGAGTAAATATGTTTGCGTTGGTTGTATCGATAAGTAGACACTCCCCGGTAGCGATTTAGTATGACCACCTGATACCTTCTAGGGCCAAGCCCGACGATTCTATACAACTTTCAGATTCTATAAAAACGGATCTCGACACGCGTCTTTTATACCCCTTTGTTTAGGATGTCCACTAGTCTTGAAAACGTTACTTTTTGGTTTTGGAATTCGAATCTTCCATCCAATTGGTGGCAAGAGGACTTGGCTGCCTCTAAGTTAATGCGCCAGGTTAATTAGGAAGTGCCTAAACTGGCTAACCCACGTCACACCTCCCCAAAGCCGCGTAGCACAAGCGTCTTTTAGTTAATTACCACAATTATAGTTTTTCATCGTTTTAAAATATTTTCCGTGGTAATAATTAATAAATTGTTCGTATAAGATGGACGTTGTCATTTCGTGATGAGCAGGCAAGAATGCTACGTCTGATGTGTAGTGTGAGAGCAGAAAAAAGCTTTTGAATTGCTGTGTGTGAACTACCCTTCAAAACGCGAGTTACCCCATAAATAGTATGTCAAGGAATAACTAAACACCTAAAGAGGTACATACGTGAAGTATTTTACACAGCACTTTCACTGTAGTACTCCATGGAGCACTCCACAGAGGATCATATTCCAAAGTACTCAAGAGGAATTGTGTCGTGTGGGAGATAGCGAATCTATGCAGAGTCGCGTTTACTTTTAAAATGAGAGTGTCACTACAACTTTTATAGTGTATAAACTTACGATAATATCTGTATGTGCTATTTATCATTTTGCGTGTAATAAGAGACAACTATATTCTCTATACTGCATCAGTCATGTACATACATACAACCAGTGTGCTGTGTTGCATTTATCAGAGTTGCCATAGTAAATTTATTATCATCGTTATTTGTATGCAATATTTTTAGTTTGGCAACTCTGTCGATCTTCATCGTGTATGTGATCACGGTCGTTCAAAAACGAGCAATGATCGGCTGATGGTGTGGCTCCGCAAACGCACTGCAGAAGGAGTATTGTTAGAGTACTATCCAACATGAGGAAAATGGTGAACACGATAACCCACAATTTTGCAGGGTCGTGTGGGACTCACCGTCGGCTTGTAGGTAGTTACCTCCGTCTTGTAGGGTGTCTTGTCTCTGGCGCTCTTTATTTCCACAAAACAGCAGTGTGTATGTCTGTACAAGCTCCAAAGAGGATAATATAATAAAGCCCCCATTACTGATACTTAGCATAGACTTGACTTGACTTGGCGTAAACTTGGCAACTTTAGCCACGATTATACTCCACATTTGGCGCATACACCTGGCATCATAATCAACGTTGAAATTTATTTTAAAATAAATGTCCAATTTGTATGACAAAATGTCAAAATGACATGGAAAACAAACAATGGCATCTCAAAATGTAAACGTCACTTAAAACTTACATAGAAATCAAAGTTCAACAGACTTCTAAGTCAAGTTGATGTTGCTAAGTTTTGAGTAATCAGTAAACATGTCAATGTTCATTTATAGAACTGTAAGTGACAGTTCGCAAGCCAAGTCAAGTCTATGCCTAAGTATCAGTAATGGAGCCTTTAGCCACGATTTATACTCCACTTGGCATGCATACAGCTGGCATCATAATCAGGAGCGTTGAAATTATTTTTAACATAATGTCAAAATTGTATGACAAAATGTAAAAATGAAATGGAACAAACAAATGGCATCTCAAATGTAAACGTCACTTAGAACTTACATAGAAAACAAATTCAACAGTCTTCTAAGTCAAGTTAAGTGTTGATAAGTTTTGAGTAATCAGTAACATGCAATGTTCATTTAACAGAACTGTAAGTGACAGTTCTCAAGCCAAGTCAAGTCTATGTTAAGTACAGGGGTTGGATTTTATATAAGGTAACCACGATTATCAAACTTTTGTTGTTTTTAGGGTTGTTAGGGGGTCTAAAAATCAAAAAATTACCATCCGCAGCTCTAGGAAACTCTTAGTTTATGAATATAAGCTTTAATTTCCAAATTTAGTAAAATTTCAACTTAAGTCCTGCCATTAAAATTCGGGTCGCACATGTCCGATAGCGATATCAAAAGACGCCTATTTGCGTTCAAGTATTCAGAATCCGAAAGCAGAAACTACATTTTTTATCTCGTTAAAAGTTATTCGCTGGAAAACCCCTGTTCGTCTATATTGTCGCTTTTTTCGTTTGTTGCAATTAAACAAACGAAACACACATGAAGGTGGTGATAGTGTTGCCAGCTCGCAACAATATCTTTTAACTTTCTGTAGAAGATTATAAAGGTGGTGACGACGGTCGTTACATGAAATGTCAAACAAACATACACTATCGATTTGTATTTTGTTTTGTATTCTTTGAATAATTTGAAAATTAATGTATTTTGGCAACGATTTAGTTTAGCACCACCCCGAGTTCGTGGGTAAACTTGGTATCAAATTGAAGAGAGAGTTCTCCCGTTACAAATATATATAACTTAAACTGCGCAGACTTTTATAGTTTACGAGTTATTTGATGTTAAAATTTGCAAATTTAGCAAATTTCATAGCACTCTCACTTACAATTTACACATCTTTCAAAACCTTTATGCTCATAAATGCTAATATAAATTGGCAACGGTACACTTAAATTTCATTTTAGTATATTTCACATAATAATTCTTGCATTGTTTTTACTTAATTTAATGTTTTTATTAAATAAATCGCGCTTTGTACAACATTCACATTTATGTATGTATATATTTTATCGATGACATTACAAAGCTGTTGCTTGCCACTCAACCAAGAAAAAAAAATATAAATTATTAACGTGCCACCTTTCAGTTAATAAAGAAAAAGGAATATATTTTTTATACTTTATCGGAAGGACATCACCTGGTGGCGGTAGCCACGGTTTATACCACACCCCCGGGCTTGCGCATGGCGTGCCCCAGGGTTATTTTAAATAAGGCGCGGCCGCGAAGGCCCCCTACGCGAAATGTGTTTGTCTACGCAAAATTACTGTCATGGCGCAGCCGGTGTTGGATCGGCTAACATAACAGTCAATAAAACATAAGAGTTATACGGTTATATGCGAAGGACATCAACGTGTGTTGGGCGTAGCCACAGGGTTATACCACACCCCGGACTTGGCATCGGCGTAGCCCAGGGTTATTTTAAATAAGCCGCGGCCGAGGCCGCCTAGCGAAAGGGTTCGTCTACGCAGAATTACTGTTGCATGGCGCAGCCGGTGTTGGATCGGCTACAAAACAATAAACATAAGAGTTATAGGTAATATGCTGAGGACATCACGTGGCGGTAGCCACGGTTATACCACACACCCGGGCTTGGCATGGCGTAGCCCAGGGTTATTTTAAATAAGCGCGGCCGGAAGGCCGCCTACGCGAAGGTGTTTTTACGCAATTACTGTGTGCGGGCGCAGCCGGTTGTTTGATCGCTAAAATAACAATAAACATACGAGTTATAAGGTAATATGCGGAAGGAAATCCGTGCGGTAGCCATGGTTATTCCACACACCGCCTTGGTTGGCGTAGCCAGGTGTTTTTTTAATATAAGCGCGGCCGGAGGCCGCCTACGCGAAAGGTTTTCTACCAGAATTACTGTGCATGGCGCAGCCGTGTTGGTGTTTGTGGTGTTGTACTATGAGTGGAAGGACATCACCGTGGCGGTAGCCCACGGTTATTACCACACACCGGACTTTGCATGGCGTTAGCCCAGGGTTATTTTAAATAATCGCGGGCCGAAGGCCGCCCTACGCGGAAAGTTGTTCTACGCAGAATTACTGTGCATGGCGCAGGCCGGTTGTTGGATCGGCTACATAACATAACATAAGAGTTATAAGCGTAATATGCGGAAGACATCACCGTGGCTGTAGCCACGGTTATACCACACACCCTGACTTGGCATGGCGTAGCCCAGGGTTATTTTAAATAGCGCTGCCGAAGGCCCGCACGCGGAAAGGTGTTCGACTACGACAGAATTACTGTGCATGGGCGCAGCCGCTGTTGGATCGGCTAACATAACATAAACCTAAGAGTTATACAGGTAAGTATGCGGAAGGACATCACGTGGGCGGTAGCCACGGTTATACCACTAACCCACCCGGACTTGGCTGGCGTAGCCAGGGTTATTTTTAAAATAGCGCGGCCGAAGGCCGCCTACGCGGAAGGTGTTCTACCGAATTACTGTGCATGGCGCAGCCGGTGTTGGATCGGCTAACTACACAATAACATAAGAGTTATAGAGGTAATATCAGCTCGTTCCGTGGATGCAAAAAGTAGCTTTTTAAAATTTTTGGGTAAATAAGACTAGAAAAGTTAAGGATATATACATCAGATGAGAGATATTTTTATAAGTTATTTTTCGATTCTGCACTTTGTTCGGAACCTTTATATTCTAAGTGAAACTTGTGAGTTTTCCCACTTCATGTCTCTAAAAATAATTATCTGATTTGAACATCGCGCGGATTTTACCGATTTAACTGATTAGCCTCCTTCGCCTGAACCGTTAATGATAAAACCTTAATCAACTTGTGGATTAATCCACGTGGATACCTACAATATGCCAAAACAAATCGATTCCATCTTGGTTTGGTTTCAAGAGATATGCAACTAATCGTTTTTAATCAGCACTGATGGTTTACCCATCAGTATGCGGTAGAAATTGAACGTTTAGTAGAAGATTGGATCAAATTGTGAAATGGTTGCTAAATGGGGTGGCTATTTAATGCAAAAATAAAATTAGAAATATTGCGATCAGTTCAAGATATTATGGCTCCAAATCGGGTTTCGGGGTCATATGTGTTCGATAAACCCATTTTTTCATTGAAGGGTTAATTATGGGAAACTCTCATCAAATTTCGTTTATCTACAAATGGTATACCCACATATTGCCCAAAAAAATTTCCTATCCTGCTTTGTTCAGGAGATATGCACACTAATCGTTTCTAATCACACGATAGACTAACCATCAGTGTCGTAGAAATTGAGCCGTTATAGATAAACATTGGATCAATTGTGAATGTGCGTAACAGGGATGGCTAGCTAATGCAAAAATATAATTTAGAAAATATTGCGCAGTTTCAAGAGATATGGCGCAATATCGGGTTTCGTGGTCATATGTGTACAGATAAACTCCACTTTTTTCATTGAAGGTAATTATGGAAGTGTCCAATCAATTGTCGTTTAACTACAAATGGATACCCACATATTGCCAAAAAAAAATTTCTATCCTGCTTGGTTCAAGAGATAGGCACACTAATCGGTTCTAATCACCCTGATCGAATAACCCATCCAGTGTGCGGTAGAAATTGCGCACCGGTATAGATACGCAACCTTGGATCAAATTGTGAATGTGCTAAACGTGTGTGGCTTATCTCATGCAATATACAAAATTTAGACAAAATCTTGGCGTACATTCAAGAATACATATGGCCTCCAATCGGTTTCGGGGTCATATGTGTACCCGCTAAACTCCATTTTCATTGAAGGGTTATTATGGAACTCTCAATCAAATTTTCCTTTATCTACAAATGTATATACCCACATTTCCAAAACATAAATATTCCTCTTTTTTACCTATCCTGCTTGGTTCAAGAGTATGCACATCTATCGGTTTCTAATCACCACTGATCGCTCAACCCCATCAGTGTGGCGTAGAATTTGACTCGTTATCAGATAATGAACATTGTATCAAATTGTGATGGTGCTAAACTGGGGTGTCTATCATATAATGCAAAAATATAATTTAGAATCTTGCGCAGTCAGAGATATGGCCCAAATCGGTTCGGGGTACACTATGTGTAACAGATACACTTCCACTTTCTTCATTGAAATTGAGGCTGGTTAATTATGAACTCTCTCAATCGAATTGTCGTTTACAATTCTACAAATGGTGATACCCCAACATTTCACCAAAAAAAAAAAAAAATGTCCTATCCTGCTTGGTTCGAGATAGGCACACTAATCGGTTTCTAATCAGCACTGATCGACTAACCCATCATGGTGCGGTACAATTGAGCCGTAATAGATACACATTGGGATCAATTTGTGGTGGTGCTAACTGGGATGGCTATTCTACTGCTCAAAATAAAATTTAGAAAATCTTGCGATAGTTCAGAGATATGGCTCCAATCGGGTTTCGGGTCTATGTGTACCGATAAAACTCATTTTTTCATTGAAGGTTAATTAGGAACTCGTCATCAAATGTCCGTTTAATCTACAAATGATGACCCACTTTGCCCAAAAAAAAGTTCCTATCAGCTTGGTTCAAGAGACATATGCACACTAATCGTTTTCTATCGCACTATCGATCTAACCCATCAGTGTGCGGTGGAATTGAGCCGTTATAGATAGAACATTGGATCAAATTGTGAATGTGCTAAACGGGGATGGCTATCTAATCAAAAAGAAACATTTCGAAAATCTTGCGTAGTTCAAGAGATATGGCTCAAATCGGGTTTCGCGGGTCAATGTCTACCGATAAACCTCCATTTTTTCATTGAAGGGTTAATTATGGCTCTCAATGAAATTGGTTCGTTTAATCTACAAATGAATAACCCACGATTTTGCCCAAAAAAAAATTTCTCCATCATCCTGCTTGGTTTTCACGAGATACTGCTACACTAATTCGGTATTCTATTCAGGCACTGATCGACTAACCCATCAGTGTGCGGTAGAAATTGAGCCGGTTATAGATTAGATACTTTGGATCAATTGTGATTGGGTGCTAAACGTGGATTGGCTATCTATGCAAAAATATATTTTTATGAAACAAATCTTGTGTAAAGCGCCAGTGGGTTCAAGGAAATCTTTGCGCACAATAATCGGTTTCGCCGTATCCTATGTGTACAGATAAAACCCTTTGACCATTGTTTTTCTATATTATTTCATTAAAGGGTGTACTTAATCTGGAACTCCTCAACAAATTGTCATTTGTAATCTACAATGGATACCTACATCTTGCCCGCCCAAAAAAAAAATATTCCTATCCTTCTTTGTTCAAGAGGATATGCACACTAATCGGTTTATTAAATCAACACCGGATCGACTAACCCATCATGTGTTTGGTAAAATTTGACACCGTTTTCTCATAGATAGAACACTTGTGAACTTCTAAAAAATTGTGATAATGGATCTCCCTACCAATATACACGGGGACACATGGCGTGTAAACTTTAAATTTAAAAAAAAAGCTTACTCCATTTAAACTTGGCTATTAGATGGCGATCATATTCTGATACAAAGGCTCACGCAGTGAAACCCTTTTGTGTGTCTTACTATCGCCTTTTCTCTTTCCTAAAGTTAAAAAATTTGTGTAGATTTTATCCCCAACTTCATTGTACGAAACATAAGAAAAATTTTATTTCCCGGCCTGCGGGGTGTGCGGGGGCGGGGCGGCTTTTTTTTTTTTGCGGGGTCCTGGGGGGGTGCTGATGGTTGTGCGGGCGTCTATTTATCTCCCTCTTTCTCTTCTCCTCCTCTCTATTAATAAAATCTTTCAAATTTTGTGAGGTTTTTCTCTTTCCTCCCCTATTTCAATGTCCAAAAAATGCGAACGCTTTTTCTTTAAATAACTTTAAATTCCCCCCCCGATGTTTTCGGTCGCTCTTGCATGTAAAAAAAGGCTAAAATTCTAAAATCAATATGGTAAACCAGAATGAAATGATAAGCATTAGGTCTGAGGACGTAAGTGGCGATCCAGGAATTTTCTGTAAAGCCTTTGAGCCTAGACATATAGCAGGAAGATTTTTGCTCAAATATTGCTTTGGGTATATTTTCAAAAATGCGACAAGCGTAAGATCCAAAGTTTGTATTGTTTATTTTTTATGGCGGGTGTCAAAGCGAAGTATGCCGGCAAGAACAAAAAACACGTTATGTCAAAGGCTGCCTCTGTTGTTAAGATTACACACAGCAACGAGCATTTTGCCAGTTTTAATATATTCCGCTTTGTAAGATTCAGAACCCTACAAAAAATTGTTTCTATAAAACAGATTAACTTTTTCGCGTTACGGAATTAGCTGCGGGTTGTCTGAGCAAGTCGAACGTCATATCGGCTCCAAAGTAAAGGTCGTACGCGAAAAGCCAAGATGACAAAATAGTTTATACCTCCATACCTTTATTACAATACTCATTAAAACACCTTTCGTTTGATACCCATATTGTACAGAATGCATTCTAGAAACTAGAGATCACGCCGTACCATCTGGCAACTATCAAAATCACTCTTGATTCTCTGAGTAGTTTATACCAAAAAACAAGAATACGCATGTATGCATTCTACTTCTTGTTTTCGCGTTTGTATTAAAATTTTCAGATAACAACGAAAAAAAAAATACAAAATACAAAAAAAGTGAAAAAAACAAAAAAAAAAAAAGCGGGAAAGCTAGACCATTTGTACATATACAACCGCGCTCACCGCCGGGGTTTTTTACTTTTTTTTTCTTTTTTTTCCGCTCTATAACCTTTTAAAAAAAAAAAATAAAAAATGTTTAAAAAAAAAAAAATAGGACATTGTGGCTTTCAATCAAGGGTATGTGTTTAATACCTTTTCTCCCCCGGGGCAAATAATACGCTCCACCAGGACTTTTCGATTAAACGACAAACAAACCCAAACGACTCATGTTGTTTATTTTGAAACTCATGCGAATAACTATATAATAATAAAAAACAATATCAACTATGTATACCAATCAACGCTTATTATCCATACAGTTCAGTTTTCCCACGTTCATTAAAAAAACAAAGCCTTTTTTACAATAAAAAACGTTAAAAATTAAACTAAACATTAAGTTAGTACAACCAAATAAAACAAAAACAACCAACTTACTGGAACGCACAACCTTTTTTTATAAATAGTGTTAAAAATTACGACCCCGACACATAATACTCTAATTACGGCGCAATACTCAAAATCATCCCTCCTGAAATAAAAAACAACGAACATAAACAAAAAAACACCGTAACGCAAAACCCAACTCAAACCAAAGCACTAATACCCTCACAACGTAAACCACACTTACAACTTTTATATTTTTATGGTTTTTGTAGACGTTAAAGATATTCTGTTAAAATACCAAATAAAAAAAATTGTAACCACACACAAAACGAAAAAAGTTAATACCATTTAAACCTCAAAAAACTGAAAAATCAATCATTTTCATTTTTAATTTTTTCTTTTTTTTTTTTTACTCTTTTTTTTTTTTTTTTTTCGTTTAGATTTTTTTTTTTTTTATCTCTTTTTTTTCTTTTATTTTTATTTCTTTTTTTTAATTCACTATTTTTTTTCTTCTTTTTTGGTCTACTTTTTCTATTCTTTATTTCCTCCTCTTTTCTCCTTTCTTCCGCCCCATGGTCCCCCTTTATGCCAACTAAGAATTCTTGTCCAACTTTTAGACACAACTTTAGTAGAAGAACGGGGTAACTATCGAAATCGATCAGCGACGATGGCAGAGGCGACAACCACTATACAAATTACCAAATCTTATATAACCTACAGCAAATCAAAATTCGAAAAGAACCAAGAAAACCGATTTCGAAAGCAGTCAGAAGTTGGGCACGGAGATTTTTTTAATATACTTTCCAATCATTAATTCGAGTGTGTCTTTGGGCAACAACATAACAATATTGCACATAATAATTCCAACGTTCGTATGATTGCTTACTTTCTTTTTTTTTTATATATGATTGGACAGTCTGATTTTTTTTTATTACACTTTTTAAAATCCTGTATCCTCCAAACACTCCCACCAAAATCTTGGGTGTGACGTTTTGATCAGGATCTACATTTTGGTGCGCACGCAACCGCAATTGTTCCAAGAATTCAGAGCAGTAATAAAATCCTCAAATCCCTTGCTTGGCAGTACCTGGGGAAAAGTAAAGAAACGCTCTTTGACCACATACAAAGCAATTAACCAGCCGATTACGTGCTACGCGTCACCCCTAGTGGTCGCCAAGCCTAAAAACCACCCACTGGAAGAAACTACAGGCCTGCCAAAATTACTGCTCTCAGAATCGCCACGGGCTGTCTTCTTATGTCCCCAGAACACCATCTGCATAATGAGGCGAAATACTCCCCATCAGGGAGAGAAATGAGATGCTGACCAAACAGTTTTCTGTTGAATACCCAGGAAACCTGGGCATCCCAACAGACATCTGTTGACGAACCAGCACCGCCTAGGGGCCTAAGGAGTCATCTCCGTAAGCATTTTTGAGGAAATACGGCACCTGAGAACCACAGGCCGTATGAAGCGAAAAACACAAGCAGGTCCTTGGTGAACTCCATAGACAGGCGGTCGGACCTTTATGTCGGGAATTGCCCGGTGAATCCAGTACTTGAAGAAAAATATCCAGAACTCGCAGAAGAGGAACGCATACCTCCCCAGGGAAACGCGTGTCACTCTTGCTCAACTTCGTTCTGGATACTGTAACAGGTTAAACTCTTACCTATCCAGAATCAACCCCCGACATACAAAATGTATGCCCTGCTTGCAATGTGTCCCCACATGACACCAACCATCTCTTTAATTGTAATGTGGAACCAACGCCTCTAACACCCCTTTCCTTATGGTCCACCCCTGTTGAAGACGGCAAGTTTCC
>JARSSU010038944.1:0-32900 GCA_029619165.1 Eurosta solidaginis
TATTCCAATTCCCTGACAGTGCGAAGACAGATTAGAAGCTGGACCTATGCGGAGTCCTTTAAAACATGAAGAAGTTTTCGCTTCTTGTTCTGATCTTAAGTTGCTGTATCTGGTTATCACATATTTCCGGAATTGGTAATTAGATCAACAGGAAAAGTTTCTAAATTCAAAGTAAGAAATTTCATAGTCACCTAACTTTATGAATATTAGAAGAGGTCATGAAGCCATTTGATTTTATGGCCATTTGAAATGGTCATTACGTCACACATCCTCACCTCATGCTTGTCGACCTTATGTCACCCTACGTCCAAGGAACTGCCAAACAGCCAAAAAAGCACATCCATTGAATGTGGCAGTGAATGATTCAAATCGGTAAATGGTTTAATAATACTATACGGTGCGTTCAAAAAATGATCACTCAACAGTTATTCCAGAGTTGTGTTCGCTGGAATCCCAAATTTTCTTATCTTTCATATGTAACATGTTTATACTACCTTTTATTTGTCTCCAACATAGCATAACATAACATGTAAATCCTAGGAGCATACCGCGTATATTGATTTATAATTTAGCGAACTCGTGTTTCCATATCCAGGTCTTTTCATTGTCACTTCAGTATTATTGGCAACTCTTGACAATTTTATTTTTTTGTTGTTTATTGCTTGTAAAGGAGCTTAAACAATCTTACATACTATTTAGGTAGGTTTGTAGGTAATTTTAGTGAAACGTGTTTCTAAAATGCCATTGCAGGTGCTGTAATGTGTTTAATAAAATAATTAGCTTTGGGCTCGTTAAACCCTGTACGTGAAAATCGCATTATTTGTGATACTTACCGAACAGAATTAATATCAAATTAAGTGGAAATCAAATCATAAATGAAAGCACTTGAAGCAGAATAGCAGATAGGTACATACGTATTTATTTATGTACATTAGAGTGGACTAAACATAATGGTGTCTTTTCATTTGGTAAAGTGAAAGTAATGTTTAGTAGACCCAAAAAACTAAAGTTGTTGTTTGTGCTAAAGCTGGTTCCCATATGAAGGAATTCCTTCACTATTTCAAAATAATGTCTGCCAACAATGACGTGGTTAAATGGGCTCAAAGGCGTGCACTAATTGCTTGAGTCGATGATACCACTGACGTCATCATATGGCAGTAATTGCACGCTCTTATAAAACAATGTTCCATAGCGAACAAAATTCAAAGCTGATATAATTTTTCAGCTCCACTTAAAGAAAACGATCGGGTAGGGGCTTTCCTAGTCTGAAAACTTGTTTAGTTTCGATCGGCTTGAACAGGCCTTCTCAATGCTGACTGAGCTGGTGGTGTTGCTTACCGTCATTTTGCACAGCCGTATAAATATTGTGAGGAAATCTGATTTACACACCACAGTATATAGGCAATTCCTTTTTTATTTTACTTTATTTATTTTATTTCATTTTATTTCATTTTCTTTTATTTTATAATAGTTGTTTTATTTATTTTATTTTTTATATTTTACTTATTTTATTTAACTTATTTTTTAATTTTGTTTTCTTAATTTTTTATTTACTTTGTTTTGTGTTTTTTTGATTTTTGTTTTAACTTTTATTCAATTATTTTATTTTATTTTATTTTATTTTATTTTATTTCATTTCTTTATTTTATATTAGTTTGTTTTATTTTATTTATTTTTTTATATTTTACTTTATTTTATTTTAACTTATTTTTAATTTTGTTTCTTAATTTTTTTATTTTACTTTGTTTTGTGTTTTTTTGATTTTTGTTTTAACTTTTATTCAATTATTTTATTTTATTTGTTTTTACTTTGTTTAATTTAATGTTATTTAGTATAACTTTATTTTGTTTTTTTTTCTTTTATTTATTGTATTTTAACACCAGTATGATGTGTGAATGTTGGAGATTCGAGTTCAATATTCAGCTCCCGATAAGCTAGCTGATGAAGAAGTCAAATTCAGAAACATGTCCTAGTAACCACGCCGTTTGTAAACTTTGCAATTTTCTCTGATAAAATTATTTGACTTTATTTTTTCTATTTTTTTTGTTAAATTTTGTTTCATATTATTTAATTTTATTATGTTTGTTTTACTTTATTTTATTTTATCTTATTTTTATTTTATTTTATTTTTTTTCATTTCATCTCATTTCATTTTATATTATATTATTTTATTTCAATTTATTTTGTTTAAAATTTGCATTTTATTTTATTCTGTTTTATTTTTATTTTATATTTAATTTTTTATTTTATATTTTATCTCATTTCCCTTTATTTTTATTCTATTTTACTTTATTTTTATTTTTTTTTATTTTTTTATGTAGGGGTCCTTTTTCGCTGTTATTTGGAATCCAAATCTATAAATAAAGTTTCGGTTGTAAAGATGGAGATTCGGGCTATTAGCGAGTTTTGGGCAATTTTGGGTCGTAGTGCTTTTGTATAGCTATATTTTATTAAAATTATTTGTTAAAAATAAACGATTGTGAGCACACAAATAAATCTATTTGTACTATGGCCCTATTGTGAATATTTTCACTGCATTACCGGCAGTTGCTACAATACGCCAAATGGCAGTGCAAGCTGTAAGTTTTATTTGATTTATAGAACAGCTGATTTCTGTTGATATTTGATAAGATACTTTTATTGGGCCCGGCTCGTTCATTTTATATTATTCAATTTTTAAATTTTATTTTATTTTATTTTGTTTCATATTTAATTTTTTATTTTCGTTGCATATTAATTTTTAATTTATTTTATTTTATGTCATTTCATCTCAAAACATTTCCTAATATTTTATTTTGTTTCATTCCATTTTAATTTGTTTTATCTTATTTTAGTTTATTTTATTTTCTTTTTCCCCTTGAGTTCCACTTTGGGCTATACATTATACATCGGTTGTATACAACAAGATATATAAAGCTATTTATACTAAATATAGGTACATTCATAATAATCTGTAAATTACATGTCAATGTCTTAAAATGAACGAACAATGGATGTTGTTGATAGGATTACTGCCTTTTGAATGGGTAGAAGCTTATTTTCTAAGTTCCTCCAGGGTCGTCATTAGAGTTTGTTGATGAAATGATTGTTTTGTTTTATTTTATTTTATTTTATTTTATTTTATTTTAATTTTTTATTTATTTTATATTTTCTAAGTTATTTTCTTCTATTTCATTTCATCTCAATTCATTTCATAATATTTTATTTTATATTATTTCATTTTATATTGTTCAATTTTTCAATTTTATTTTATTTTATTCTGTTTTATTCTATTTTACTTTATTTTATTTTAGTTTATTTTATTTTTTAATTTATTTTGTTTATTTCATTTCATCTCATTTTATTTTGTTTAATTTCTTAATTTAATTTTATTTTTTTTTCATTTTATTTTATATTTTAATTTATTTCATTTCATTTTTTTTCTATATCGCTTTATTTTATATTATTTTATTTTGTCTCGTTTTAAGTAATTTTATTTTATTTTATTTTATATTATTTTATTTTATTTTATTTCATTTTATTTTATTTTAATTTTTTAGTTATTTTTTATTTTTTAAGTTATTTTCTTTTATTTCTTTTCATAATATTTTATTTTATCTTATTTCATTTTATATTGTTCAATTTTTCAATTTTATTTTATTTTATTTTGTTTATTCTATTTTACTTTATTTTATTTTAGTTTATTACATTTTTTAATTTATTTTTTTTTATTTCATTTCATCTCAATTAATTTTTTAATATTTTATTTTATTTCATTTTATTTTGTTTAATTTTTTAATTTTATTTTTTTTTATTTTTTTTATATTTTAATTAATTTCATTTCATTATTTTTTTTCTATTCTGCTTTATTTATATTTTATTTTATTTATTTTATTTTATTTTATTTTTTTATATTACAGACACAAAACGAATTGCGGCTTCTGAGCTAAATTTCTTAAAGACCTTATATTAATATGCCACCAGTCCAATAAGACTAGCCATTATGGACTATTATACATAGCGTAACAAATCGAATGCTTAGAGGTGAGAAGAGCCCATTAACCATTAGTTATCAGAGAAGGTATTTACTTTCGTGGCCTCATCCTATGCCTAGAACTAGGGTTTGACGATTTACAATTGATAGCAACTAGAAACTCCAAAACATTGTCTATTTCATCAAAGAATTTAAGGCTGTCCCCTTCTCCTGCTCCCATATATTGGGGACCTATAGCAATACATTTTGGGATTAAGTATTTTCATAAATCGATGTCTGTAACTTCTGCTACTCTTACGCATACAAAACGTCAATTCTAGCAACCCCACTGTTGGGTAGTTTTAAACATGACTGTATGTGTATGTGTTTGTAAAGCAATATTATGTACAATAGCTACGATATAAAATTTTATGTTATAATAAAACTGTACACTCACTTTCTCGCTCTGATTTTTAATATTAAGTGAAAGTCAACTTTTTAGTCTTAGAGTACTTTAAACCACCACAAAACATTCCAAATATGGGGCGATTGTTGTTCTGCCAAAAATTTTTACAAAATTTTCCAAATAGCTTTATGAAAAGATAAAATGATCTTTATAGTTATTTGGTGCTAAAAAGGTTGGTTCGGTCAGTGAACGGAACGCACAATATTTGTATGAGTAATTGAAAAAATAAAAATCATTCAAGTTTAAATATTTTAATGTGGGCGTTTGTGTGAGAACGCGCGTGCCTGCCCTTTTTTAAATTTGTATGTCCTCTGTTAGCAGAGATTTATGGTTATACCGTGAAGGAAATTTGATGTGTAGTGTTTTCTGTTTTTTGGTGGCATTATTAACAAAGTATCAATACTCTCGATGAGATTTACTTCGGTGACATTTCCCACAGGGCGTCCATGTTTCAGCTTAAGTACTTCCTATATATATGTAAATGGTATTGGTGTATTTTCAATATACATGTGAAATATCATTTTACGGCATTTAACGTGTGTGACAGTGTGCGTGGCAAAGTCTGCAGTGAATTTGTATCGTTGCAGGGCGTGAATATTCTTACTGGGTATGTTTGTAAATAGTACATAGCAACATTGTCTATTCAATTAACAAAATTAATTGTCCTTTACATGCCGTATAAATATTTTTTCTGCAAAGGATCGTAAATATTTAAATCCAATTAGCGCTTATTAAATTATTTAAGTGTTAAAATATGTTTTAATAGTTCTAAAGGATGTATATTTTTTGGTTTACTGTTTGGCCTTTTAGTTATAATTGCTGTTATATATAATAATAATAGGCACTCTGTTTAAACAAATTTTTATGTTTGTTTGTTTTAATGGTGTGTTCAATTTATACTTATTATTAAGAATTTATGTGCTTAACACCGGCTTATAATAATTGGATATTCAATTACTATGTTTTTCTAAGAGAAACTGAAAGAAAGGAAGAAACATTTACTGTCAGTTATTATATTAGCCGGTGTTAAGCTCAAGAATTCTTAATAACTGATTTTTTAGTTAATTATAATGAAATAAAATATCAAAACTCGTATGTCCCTGAAAATTACTTACTTACTTAATTGGCGCTTAACCGTCTAAACGGTTATGGCCGTCCAACAAGGCGCGCCAGTCGCTCCTTCGCTCCGCCAACCGGCGCCAATTGGTCACACCAAGGGAGTTTAAATCGTTTTCCACCTGGTCCTTCCAACGGAGTGGGGGCCGCCCTCTACCTCTGCTTCCATAGGCGGGTTCCGATAGAAACACTTTCTTGGCCGGAGCATCATCTTTCATTCGCATAACATGGCCTAGCCAGCGCAGCCGCTGCGTTTTAATTCGCTGGACTATGTTGATGTCTGCGTATAGCTCGTGCAGCTCATCATTAAATCTTCTTCGGTACTCGCCATCGCCAACGCGTAGAGGTCCATAAATCTTTCGAAGAACTTTTCTCTCGAACACTCCCAAAGCCGCTTCATCTGCTGTTGTCATGGTCCATGCTTCTGCCCCATATAGCAGGACGGGTACGATAAGTGACTTGTAGAGTATGATTTTCGTTCGCCGAGAGAGGACTTTACTTTTCAATTGCCTACCTAGTCCAAAGTAGCATTTATTGGCAAGATTGATTCTTCGCTGGATTTCAGTGCTGATGTTGTTGCTAGTGTTGATGCTGGTTCCCAAATAAACGAAGTCTTTTACTATTTCGAAATTATGGCTGCCAACAGTAGCGTGGTTGCCAAGGCGCATATGCGCTGACTCTTTGCTCGATGACAGCAGGTACTTCGTTTTGTCCTCATTCACCATCAAACCCATCTTTACCGCTTCTTTTTCCAGTTTGGAGTAAGCAGAACTAACAGCGCGGGTGTTTAGGCCGATGATATCAATGTCATCAGCATATGCCAGTAATTGCACGCTTTTATAGTATATTGTTCCAGTGCGGTTAAGTTCTGCAGCTAGTATAATTTTCTCCAGCATCAAATTAAAGAAATCGCACGATAGGGGGTCACCCTGTCTGAAACCTCGTTTAGTTTCGAACGGCTCGGAGAGGTCCTTCCCAATTCTGACTGAGCTGATGGTGTTGCTCAACGTCATTTTGCACAGCCGTATAAGTTTTGCGGGGAAACCAAATTCAGACATAGCGGCATATAGGCAGCTCCTTTTCGTGCTGTCGAAGGGCGGCTTTAAAGTCGACGAAGAGGTGATGTGTGTCGATTCTCTTTTCACGGTTTTTTTCCAAGATTTGGCGCATTGTGAAAATCTGGTCGATGGTAGATTTACCAGGTCTGAAGCCGCACTGATAAGGTCCAATCAGCCGGTTCACGGTGGGCTTCAATCTTTCGCACAATACACTTGAAAGGACCTTATATGCGATATTAAGAAGGCTGATTCCACGATAGTTGGTGCATTTTGCAGTATCCCCCTTCTTGTGGACTGGGCAAAGAACACTTAGATTCCAACCATCGGGCATGCTTTCGTCCGCCCATATTTTGCTAAGAAGCTGCTGCATGCGCCTTACCAACTCCTCGCCGCCGAACTTGAATAGCTCCGCAGGCAATCCATCAGCGCCCACGGCCTTGTTGTTTTTCAATCTGGTTATTGCTATTCTAACTTCGTCATAATCGGGCGGGGGGACATATATTCCATCATCATCGATTGCGGGATCGGGATTCTTCATCTCTGCGCGGTGAATTGCTGCCTCCATTTAGGAGATCAGAGAAGTATTCCCTCCATAACCTAAGCACTCTCTGGACATCAGTTATAAGGTCGCCGTTTTCATTCCTACAGGAGTTTGCCCCGGTCTTAAAACCTTCCGTCTGTCGCCGTATTTTTTGGTAGAATTTTCGGGCGTTATTCCTCGTGGCTAGCAGCTCAAGCTCCTCGCACTCACGCCTTTCTGTTTCTGCTTTTTTCTTCCTGAAAAGGCGTACTCGCTTCCCTTTTCAACTCACGATAGCGTTCACACACTCCTCTTGTCGCGCTCGCTTTTAACGTAGCACTGTAGGCAGCGTCTTTTCTTTCGGTTGCAACACGGCATTCTTCATCATACCAGTTGTTTTTTTCGTGGCCGCCGGTAACCAATTTTTTCCTCGGCGGCAGTACGAAGTGCTTTGGAGATATGCTCCCACTGCTCCTGCATTCCTTCAGGATGAGTTGTGCTCTCAGAGAGCAGGTGTGAGAGTCGAGTTGCGAAATCATTGGCAGTCTGTTGTGATTGAAGCTTTTCGACGTCTAGCTTTCCCTTGTGTTTTTTCTTCCTTGGTTTTAGCCGCGTTGAGGCGGGTGCGTATTTTGGCTGCAACGAGATAATGTTCGTAGTCGATGTTAGGTCCTCGGATCGTGCGCACATCTAAAACACTGGAGGCATGCCGTCCGTCTATCACAACGTGATCGATCTGATTGCGAGTATTTCGATCAGGAGACAGCCATGTAGCTTGATGTATCTTTTTATGCATGAACATCGTGCTGGATATGACCATGTTTCGAGCACCGGCAGAGTCAATCAGCCTCAGTCCGTTAGGAGAAGTTTCATTGTGTATGCTGAACTTTCCGACTGTAGGGCCAAAAACACCTTCTTTGCCCACCCTGGCGTTAAAGTCGCCAAGCATGACTTTTATATCATGATGGGGGCAGCGCTCGTATATGCGTTCTAATTGTTCATAAAAAGTGTCTTTCACCGCATCGTCTTTCTCCTCTGTCGGCGCATGGGCGCAGATGAATGATATATTAAAAAATTTTGCTTTTATTCGGATAGCGGCGAGACGCTCGTCCACAGGCGTGAACGCCAGCACTTGGCGACAAAGTCTCTCTCCCACCACGAATCCGACGCCGAAACTGCGCTTATTCGCATGGCCACTCCAATATATGTCACAATTTTTGATCTTCTTTCTTCCTTGCTTCGTCCAACGCATTTCTTGGATGGCGGTGATGTCAGATTTTGCTTTGACGAGGACACCAACCAGCCGGGCATCTGCACCAATCCCATTTCAGGGAGCGGACGTTCCAGGTGCATGCCCTCAATTCATTGTCCTTCAAACGTTTGCCATGGTCGTCATCAATACAGATTGTATTTATCCGAGGCTTGTTGTTATATTTCATTGGAGTATGGTTTTACGTGGCGGGTCCCAAGCCCAACGCACAACCCGCTCAGCGGGGGTGAAAATATTACTTGGCACGTTTATATAGCGAGCCGCTTGCTCCAAGACAGGCGCCCGCTTGCAGCCGCACCTAGAGGTCTACAGACGCTGCCGATGAGATCTCCCCCGGCTAGCCCTTAAACCGATTATGTCAGAGTGGTCTAGCCAGGTTGTCGCCTTCTCACATTAGCTCACCGCTAAACGGGTGTTTAGCGGCTACCCAGAGGATACTTGGCCGCAAGCGACCGGAAGTAGTGAGCTGCTTGAACCGCATGCAAAAGAATCGCTCTGGCCATTCCCAGGTGAATGGCGGTCAGAAGCTTTCCCCACTTTCGTAGACTTCTACACACGGCCCCACCCTGAAAATTATTGGAAGATAATTCGTAAGTAAATTTTCAAAAACCAAGTTTATAATTGAGAAGGAAAGTTCTCTCTTTCTACAACATTTTGTGGACATTCGAGAGCTTTATTCCTCTGAAGATTTAGGCATTTACTACGGGGGGTAACGAAGAAGATTGAATGGTGAGCTTTATGAGCTGATATCGATATAGTTCAACTAACTAAAATTCAGCATCCTCGTTGGCTGGGCCATGTTAAAGAAATAGCTCATGATTTATCCTTTTCGGATCCAGCTCATGGAAGCAGATTAATATTTAAGGAAGCTCTAACTCAGATGAACTATTTAGTGAATTATGTGATAATCATTCTAGTTTTCAATCCTGATACAAAATAAAGTTCAATCTAGTTGTTAATTTTGTAAGCGACTATCCTAAGGAGTAGTAGCCCAGCTGGTAGTCTTCAACTTTAGTGCCCCTTTTTAAATTAGTATATAAATTACAACGTTTGTGACTTTTAGGGACATGCTATGTATAACGAAACAAGTCATATTTTCTCGCGTAAACCAGAATTCTTATCATAAAAAAGCATTCATTTACCTCATTGAGTGACAGTAAACCTAATGGCCTTTGTGAAATTTTTGGTATTACATAGGGTTGAATGGGAATGTATGTGATTGCGACGCAAAGTGATACGGCGCCATACATAATCTGGCTATTAATTTTCTTAAAACTGTTGAAATGGATTCTAATGGATTGGAGATGATTACTATTTGGAACGTTTTTACTAAGAGTTTGCAGAATTTGTTTAAATCTTTAATAACAAATGGATAACTTGGACATAGCAAAATTACAGCGCTTCAACAGTAAATCGATAAATTCTTTAAAATATATCGATAGCTTATTGATAAATTGCAGATAAGTTTTCTATAATAAATCGATAACTGTTCAATAACTTATCGTCAACTTTTTGATAACATGTCCCTAGCTTTTTGCTACCAAATCAATAAGCGTCGTGCTCACTTTAAATTGTTCTTACAAATTGGCGGAAAAGTACCTACATATCTTACGCAGGCCCTGAACGGCATCTCAGTTTTCACTGAGAAGCTTTACATGGCAGAAATACACTCGGAGTGTTTGTCAAATCACTGCCGAGCGGCGCTTTGAAAAGACTTGTTTCTAATTGAAAAGACTTGTTTCTAAATTTTTGATTTTTCTCTGCACGAGACTTGAATCCATTATCTTTGGTGTGGTAGGCGGAGCACGCTATCACCACACAACGGCGGCTAATAATATGTCGATAAAAAATTGCAACCCGTTCACATCTTGGGTTATCCCTAGAACGTTCATAGCTCTTCGATGGCAAATCGAAAACTTGTTTACACCTCGTCGATAACACACCCTGCAGCAAATCACAATAGTTCCAAACTAGCGCAAATCTATTGAAACTTTTAGCATTGTGATATACAAAAAAATTTCGAATGCGTTCTTAACAGGTTTAGTCCTGGCGGTACGGAGATAGTTGCTGCATTTGATTGATCAATTTATATAAATATTTTACTCAGACCTAGGTTAGTATAAAAATGGCAGACAATTGTTCCGCACTGTATATCTTTACAACCAGTTCGAAAGTACTAATTAACAAGTAAGGAAGGTGAAGTTCGTGTGTAACCGAACATTACATACTCAGTTGAGAGCTATCAACATAAGGGAAAATAACCATGTAGGAAAATGAACCGAGGGTAACCCTGGAATGTGTTTGTATGACATGTGTATCAAATGAAAGGTATTAAAGAGTATTTTATGAGGGAGTGGGCCATAGTTCTATGGTGGACGCCATTTAGGGATATCGCCATAAAGGTGGATCAGGGTTGACTGTAAAATGCATTTGTACGATATGCGTATCAAATGAAAGGTATTAGTGAGGTTTTAAAAGGGAGTGGTGGTAGTTGTATATGTGAAGGCGTTTTCCATATATCGACCAAAATGTGGACCGGGGTGACCCAGAACATCATCTGTTGGATACCGCTAATTTATTTATATATGTATACCACGAACAGTAATCCTGCCAAGATTTCAAGGGTTTTTTATTTCGCCCTGCAGAACTTTTTCATTTCCTTCTACTTAATATGGTAGGTGTCACACCCATTTTACAAAGTTTTTTTCTAAAGTTTTATTTTGCGTCAATAAACTAATCCAATTACCATCCCTTTTTTCGTATCTGGTATAGAATTATGGCATTTTTTCATTTTTCAAAATTTTCGATATCGAAAAAGTGGGCTTGATCATGGTCGGATTTCGGCCAGTTTTTATACCAATACAAAGTGAGTTCATATAAGAACGTGAACTGAGTTTAGTAAAAATATATCGATTTTTGCTCAAGTTATCGTGTTAATGGCCGAGCGGAAGGACAAACGGTCGACTGTGTATAAAAACTGGGCGTGGCTTCAACCGCTTTCGCCCTTTTTCACAGAAATAAGTTACCGTCCTAGAATCTAAGCCTCTACCAAATTTCACAAGGATTGGAAAATTTTTGTTCCACTTATGGCATTAAAAGTATCCTAGACGAATTAAATGAAAAAGGGCGGAGTTACGCCCATTTTGAAATTTTCTTTTATCTTTGTATTTTGTTGCATCATATCATTACTGGGGTCGAATGTTAACATAATTTACTTATATACTGTAAAGATACTAAATTTTTTTTTAAAGTGGGCGTGGTCGCTCTCAGATTTTGCTAATTTTTATTAAGCATACATATAGTAATAGGAGTAAAGTTCCTGCCAAATTTCATCATGATATCTTCAACGACTGCCAAATTACAGCTTGCAAAAATTTTAAATTACCTTCTTTTAAAAGTGGGCGGTGCCACGCCCATTGTCCAAAATTTTACTAATTTTCTATTTTGCGTCTTAAGTTCAACCCACCTACCAAGTTTCATCGCCTTATCCATCTTTGGTAATGAATTATCGCGCTTTTCGGTTTTTCGAAATTTTCGATATCGAAAAAGTGGGCGTGGTTATAGTCCGATATCGTTCATTTTAAATAGCGATCTGAGATGAGTGCCGAGGAACCTACGTACAAAATTTCATCAAGATACCTCAAAATATACTCAAGTTAACGTGTTAACGGCGGACGGACGGACGGGCATGGCTCAATCAAATTTTTTTCGATCCTGATGATTTTGATATATGGAAGTCTATATATATTTCGATTCCTTTATACATGTACAACCAACCGTTATCCAATCAAAATTAATATACTCTGTGAGCTCTGCTCAACTGAGTATAAAAATGTAGGGCGGACATGTCGCTTTGTGCAACTGTATCCATCTTTCGATGATAATAAATGGACAACACACGATAACTCATCGAAAAGAACCCTATAGCCTTTATATATATAAAATTGAAACAACACCTTTTAGTCGTTTAAATTTTGTTATTTATAACAATACAATTGCTTCGATACGCGCGTGTGTCATCATCAGTTGTTAGTTTTCAACTAACCATTGTCAACAGAAATTAACAAGTAAGCCTAACAAAATCACTCAGTAAAGCATTAAAAAAAAACTGATACAATGCAAATACAATGTAAAGAGAAATGAAACAAAGATAAAAAATTAATATGCAATAACAAAATTAATATGTACTAACAAGACACGGAACTAGCGAAGTTTACTGCAACGCTGTGAAGAGACAGTGGACCAGTATCACGATTTACTGAGACATTTTTGTTTATATAAATACATATGTAAGGATTCTAAAATATTCAATCTATTTAAGTACATTAGATTCAGATTTAATTAGTTTGCAAGCGTCAAAACTTATCGAGTGGTAATTCGATAAAGCGTGTTCAGCGATTCCACTTTTCGGTTCAATATTTTTTATGTATTTCAAGTGTTCGTTGAACGTGGTCCGAACAGTGCGTGTCGATTGGCCAATGTATTTTGCGCCACATTCTTTCCCGTCGTCATCTGTTTATGAGCAAGTGATGGAGTAAATTCCCCGTTTGTCCAGACTTTCACACTAATCTTTGGCTGAATTCAGTAAGGATTTGAGTTTTGTTGTCGTTTTCGGAGCGACTTTTAAATCTACTGCATTAAATATTTTTTTAATATTATCAAAAGATTGCGAATCATATGTCATGCTACACCAAGACCTATTTTTATCTTCCACGCCTACCGTTTCGAAAAAGAACTGCTCTCACGTCGATCTTTTTTGGTTCGGTGTTTTCTCACTAGCTGCTCTATACTGCTAGAGCTATATCCATTTGTTTCTGCAATATGTATTATTGTCTGCTTTTCTTTTTTATATGCGTCATCGCTCAGTGTGACATTTACAAGACGATGCACCATCGAATTGAAAGCAGCTAATTTGTGAGTGTAGTTATGGTTCGACTCAATTGGGATAAAGCGCTCAGTCGATGTCGGCTTCCGATAAATATTAAATTCGAAGTCCAAAAAGGGCAACTCATTATTGGTTTCGTGCTCGCATGTAAATTTTATGGAATTATTCATTGAATTAAATAAATTTAGTGTCTGCTGAATTTTGTTTCTCTCAATGATAATAAAGCAGTCATCAACATATCGAGTGTAAAAACGTGGAAAGGGAGAGCTTCGAATTAGCTGTTCTTCTATTGTGTTCATGAACAAATTGCAAAGAAAGGGGCTTATATTTAACCCCATGGGTAAAACCTCCGTTTGTTCATAGAACTCACCTCTAAACTGGAAAAAGGATTGACTAGTGCAAGTATAAGTTAAGTCAAATAGTGCATTGACAATCGCCGGATTAATTTTTTGTTTATCAAGCCAAATACGCAACGAATCCAAGGCGCCATTTCTTGGTACATTCGAAAAATACGAAGTTATATCGAATGAGGCAAAACAATCCTTGGAAGTCATATGTAAATTTTTAATCTTTTCGATTAGATAATTCCAGGGAATTTCTTGTCGAGAAATTATCGAAGCTTTTGAGCTGCCTGAACTAGCTACTCAGCCATGATGCAATATTTGCTATGGGCGCAGTGTATCCAGCAATAATAGGTATAAATTTGTTGCCCGGCTTATGAGCCTTATATAAGCCATACAAACAGGGCACACGCACATATGATTTGTGCATTTTTTTATCCCATCGGCGACCGAACAAATCCAAATACTTTTTTCGATATTCCAGTACTTGTTTCTTCATTTTTGGAAGAGGATCCTTTACCTTATTGTAGTTCCCTTCCTCTATTAAGGTACTCATACCTCTGCTGTAATCCTCTCGATTCAGTGAAACCACGCAGTTACCTTTATCGGCTTTTGTTATATAAATATCCTTATCGTTCAGTGATTTGCAAAAAACTGGATTTTTTGAGTTTTCATTTTAGTTTCGTTTCCTTGCCGTGACATCCCGTTTGATTTCGCTCATATCAACTTCACCACGTACATTGTTCCTACATTACGCTACACTTTAATGACTACGCTTATGCTTCCATTCTGTATTCCCCCATATAGCACACTAATTCCACACACACTATACCACAGCATACCAGTTCTAAAGACAACGCTTGGGGCTACACTTCAAATACGCCTATTAAAGCAATAATCTCGCACAGACTTCATTAAAAAGCATCCTGTCATGGTTTGACAAAACTTCGCTCAGACCGGACCATATATCTATACTGGGCTTCCGCGAAAGGGACTGAAGGTAACGAAAAGGCCGATAAGTTGGCAAAGAAGGGTGCAGCACTCGGCTAGTCGACGGTAGGTGTCCTAAACTGTTTGGGAGTAATTAAAAGGAGACAGGAATTGCATATGATCCATCAAGCAGGAAAGTAACGCAGGCAGAAGCACCAGGCTGCAAAATTTCTAAGATCATGTGAAAATCCTACGATATTAGGCTCATAAAGTTGCTCATAACTCTAAATAGAGACGACTTAAGGCTCACGATGGGCATATCAACTGCACACTGCCTTCTGGTGTCACATGCTTTTAACTTAGGCCCCGTTAGTAACAGCAAGTGTCAGAAGTACGAATGCAGGAAGAAACGGTTGAGCGCGTTCTGTGTTCGTATCCTGCGCTCGCTAGGTAAGCTACTAGAGGACAGAATCATTCTATAACATAAGTCCTGATGCATATTTGAGGGTTTTCCGTTTGGTCGTCAAACAAGTTCTGATAACACTGTGGACACATTCAGACTATTAGAGGTCTTTATTGACCGACTAGTTCAACTTAATCTAACCTGAATTTGCTATTGGAATGTACGTTTAAGAAAGATGAATGAGCCTTACAAATCTTTGAACTAAATTTTAAATGAAACGGCAATTCAAAATTAACAACAAAACACCCTAATCCGAAATCCGCATTCCACACACAGTAAACTTTTCTACGCAGCCATCATTTCACTTGGGTTGACATCTGTCGGCGCATATATAAAAAAATCAAATGTAGAGAGAATCAATAAGGCTTGAAAAGTCTCTACTTCTAGTTAAGACAAACACCACATGTAAATTTTCTGCACTTTTTTTTAAAGGGTAATCTGAATTTTAATTCACCATTTGTAAAATTCCCTTTTTCACACTTGCACATGTGTTATCTTTACCATTTCAGCCTATTCAACCGCTGCGCTATTAGCCATCATATTTGCCATACCCTTCGGCATGCGCATGTTGGTACACAAGGATCGGGGACGTTGGGAGGAATTTGGTCCAGCATTTTATACGGCACATTTGGAGCTTTTTTTGGGCAATGGATGTTTAGGTATCTAATATGAGATCAAGTTGAAAGAGATGTATATCGATGTTTAAGGCTTTATTCGTTTAGGTGTTGGTGTCATGATGTTGCTGGTGCTAACCATCGAACGATATGTGTCGGTATGTCATCCGGGTTTCTCACGTCCTGTTATTGGACCGCCAGGGTTTGTAGAATTCTTCTTTTTAATAAAATTAATTAACAAAAGTTTAACACTTCTTTTTGATCTTTCAGAATCGTAGTCTTCCTAACCACTTTGATCACATTCATCCTTTATACGCCAAGCGTGTTTCGTGGTGTCATTGTTAAATGCATATTACAAACAGATGGCAACTATGTTTACTTTAGACGTGATAATAATGAATTCCTACATACACTTTTTTATTCAGTACGTGGCATAATCTTAAAATTTTTTTTGTACAAAATTCGTAATTAATATTTTTTTTTATACCAGGTCTATAAAGTAATGCTAGAGGTAGTTTTCAAGCTCATTCCTACAGTTGTAATTGCTGGTCTAAACCTGCGCATAATGTTAGTCTATCGAAGGACTTGTCAACGACGGCGTGAGATGCTTATATCACGCGCAACCTGCCTACGAGATGAAGATCCAAGAAAGTTTGCCGAGGAGCGAAGATTATTTCTACTGCTAGGTAAGTTTTCAGAGCCTCAATTGAATACATTATTTAGACCAGGAAAATACTTTGCTTGAGAAGGTCAGGGTGGTGTTCTTTCCCCGCTATCAAACTGCTGCATTGGTTAGTCGTATGGTGGCCATCTATGGGTAGGCGTCGAACCTAATTTAGTTAGGTAAAGTCCACATATTTAGTATGTACAGCATAAGTGTTGCTCTAAGAACAACGCCTAGTGAAGCTCTTCACGTCATTCTCGGCATCCTACCACTAGATCAACCTTGTGACCGAACAGCGGTACGTCTGCCCTGCGTTTAAAATAGTTTGAACACTAAAATCATAGAGCGCCCAAGCCTACTGAAGAAAACTGGTTTCTTCTCATAAATAGTACGTTGTGCGATTTCCTCCATATGAGGACGAAGAGTGACTGTTTCTAAATAACTTAATTTAAATCCAGATGCAAACACATTATGTTCAATAACTCACTTTCGGTTAAACTTGGATAATTGCATTTTTAATTAAGACGTCAATAATCTAGTAGTCCAATCGAAATATACTCTCTCTCCCTCTCTCTAAAAGTAATTTAACCATAATAATGGCACATTCGCACTTCGAGAAATGAATAATTAAGAGTGTGCAATTTCTTTTCGGAACAATCCTTTATTATCATAATTCAACTATTTCGTAAGTCGTAAATTTATTATTATTTTGTGTGAAATGTTTATTAAAACACCGAATTTTTTGTATATACAGACAGGCAATATCATAAATTACCTCGAACCCGTTTATTAGTTGTTGGTTTTTCTCTTTGCCGCTGCACTCTTATGCACGATATCTATATTCGCAAACCGCAGACTTGATATTTCCGCAAACTATGACCGCGCTTCTTCCGCTACTTAGACGAAGCGTGATTCTCAGATCATTGTGTTACGAAAGTTCTGATTGGAAGGACGTTTATTGGTAAGTGTGAACAAGACGCAATCCTTGTAAACATTTAGGCTTGAGTTACATTAGAACTCAATTGAAGACTAACATATATCTAAAGTCTCAAGCGTTGCTTCTCAACAGTGGCCTAACTTGAGAATCGACAAAAGAGGGCATTTTCTACATATGCCAAAAAATGTTCTTTCTTAAATTGAGAAAACGATCGCTCCAAACATTTACTTAATTGTGCAAATGTAAAACTAAAATAATTCGCTCTAATTATATTTGTTGTTTTTTCTCACATACATACGTACTGACGTTCATAGCAAAAAGGCAGTAAAGGAAGAAACTTTGAAGTCAGAGAAAAATGAATTTTGATTTGAGAAATTTACGTTTTTCAAGTAAACTAAAACCTTACTTTTGTATGAGTTAATCGGGGATTGCCCGTATTGCTTTAAATGTATGAAAACATTTATTTGAAGCAATTTTTAATTTTATAATTTATTTAATAATTTGGTAAAAATTTCAAAAACGTGACATCAGGACGGACAAGGCGACAGCTGTTTCGATTATAACTTGTAAACCTCTTCTAAGTCTTTTCTCCCGGGAGTAGGATTTGAACCCGCACTCCTACGATGGTTGAAGTGTTACAAACCCATACAGCCACGCCATGCCTTAGTTGTTGTAAGTTTTTCCCAATTGCCTTCTTTGCATATTTTATTCTTTTACACACTACATATTTCGTATGTTATTATGTGTTAAAGTTATGCTCATGCCTTGTCCGTCCTGACGTCAACTTGTTTAAATTTTTCCCAAATTATTAAAAAAAAACTTATTTTATTTTTCAGTGCAGATTTTTAAAGATTATTTCTTTAATCAATAAGCAACTATAAACGCAGACATTATTGCCAAAACATAAAATATTTCTTTTAAAATATGTATCTGAATGAAAAGTTGACTATACATGGAAATTATTCATTTTAATATTTAAATACACGAAGAGTATAGGAGAATTATGCTGCATATAAATTTGAGAACCCTAAATTTTCAAAACTTCTCTAAGGTTGGAGAATTATTGAATGATGTTGAAGATCAACTAAAGAACTATAAGTTAATCAATATTTTTCAAAGGTTGGAGAACAATTAAGAAGATGCTTCGTTTGAGATTGACTTAGATTTCTCAAAGCCTAGAGAAAATCACCGACACGCGTCTATTTGCAAACTCTACAGCAATTTTTTGATAAAGTAATACCAGCTTCATCTATATATCGGCCCACTTCCTTGTGATACTTGTCCGCTCATACAGCTTTGTGCGTTAGTACCGTCCTTCGATATTCTCGATAGTATCTTAATCTGTAGTATTACAATGCCAGTCAGTTTCAACCTCCAACGAAAAGTGTGTTATATATGACTTATAATTTCGTATGGCGGCGGCCACCGTGGTGTGATGGTAGCGTGCTCCGCCTAACACACCGTTATGCCATGGGTTCGCACCGCCGGGCAAAGCAACATCAAAATTTTAGAAATAAGGTTTTTCATTAGAAGAAAAATTTTCTAAGCGGGGTCGCCACTCGGCAGTGTGTGGCAAGCGCTCCGGGTGTATTTCTGCCATGAAAAGCTCTCAGTGAAACTCATCTGTCTTGCAGATGCCGTTCGAAGTCGGCATGAAACATGTAGGTCCCGTCCGGCCAATTTGTAGGGAAAATCAAGAGGAGCACGACGCAAATTGGAAGAGATGCTCGGCCTTAGAACTCTTCGGAGGTTATCGCGCCTTACATTTATTTTTTTCTAATTTAGTATGGATTGGTTACTCAATGGAAAGAAATGAGAAGATATTCTTCGAAAAAAAAGTAAACACGCAGACATTTCATGGACATTTCACTATTCACTATCGCCCCACAAGTCGATGTTTTTCCAATAATAAACAAGTAAGAACGGGACTGACTTCATACCGTTCATGAATGGGCTGAACAATAACTTATCCCTGTCGTAATCTCCAATAACAGATGTATAAGACAAGAATATATAGTGAACAGAAGTACATACCTAAGCGATTTTTAAGATAAATATAAAATAAAAAATGGCAAAAAAAAACCCTTATCTGAACGATCGGTTGTATGGGATATATATTATATATACAAATATACATATAATGATTTTTACAGGAAATCTTCTATGATATATTAGAATATATATCACCAAGTTTCACGTTTTTATATTGGAAATTAGGGAGAAATGCCAAAAATCTTTCTATCTGAACAATCGGTTGTATGGGATATATACTATTTATAGCTCCGATCAAAGTGATTTTTTCAGAAAATCTTCTATGATATATTAAAACATATATCACCGTTTATCTTTCTAAATTAAGGAGAAATGACCAAAATCTTTCTATCTGAACAATCGGTTGTATGGATATAACTAGTGATATAACTTAGTGATTTTTTCAGAAAATCTTGTATAATATTTAGAATATATATCACCGAGTTTCACGTTATACTTTCTAAATTGCGGCAGGAATGACCAAAATCGTCTTATCTGAACGATCGGTTGTATGGGAGATATACGTTATAGTGGTCTGATCCTACCGGATCCTACAAATGTCTAATATAATACAAAAAATACATCCTTGTGCCAATTTCATTGAGATATCTCAAAATTTGAGGGACTAGTTTGCGTTCAAACAGACAGACGGACAGACGGACATGGCTATATCAACTCAGTTCGTCGCCCTGATCAATTCGGTATACTTAATGGTGAGTCTATCTTCTATATTTCTCAACGTTACAAACATCGGACCAAATTTAATTTACAATTTCATGTTCATGAAAGGTATAAAAATATCGAGAATACAATCGAGCAGCTCCGCTGTACGATAAACATGTTTATTTAGTTAAGATGGAGTTCTTCCCCAACAAATTTCTTGTTTACACTTTATTTGCTCTTTTCTCAGTTTTCTCAGAAAGAATTGGAACTGAACCACCAAAAGATACACAGTTTATTTAGATAAATTTTGTCAGTATTTAGTTGAACAAAATTAAAAATGGTTGAAACGAAAACTAATAGAATAAGACATTTATTACTTACTTACCTGCATTTCTATCTTCTTTTTCTTCTGACATTATCTTTATTCATTACAATTTTTAAAAATTTTATTTTCTTTCTACCAAGGAATTCTATTCACTTCACTTCACTAAAATACCCACTACCATGCCTTTTTCCTAATTCGAATATTGTAACTTATTGGCTTATATTTTATTTTTTGAAAACATTTAAAGAATTTTCTATCTAACTTTGCACAATAAATCATTTTACGGCATTTCAACACCTTTGTGTTCATACAAGTTTATGTATGTATGCGCATTAGATCGAATTATGAAAATATTTTCAATTGAAAATGGCTTCAACACTAAAAAAATGTGACACTAGGAAATAACACTATCAGAAGGAAACTAACGGAAATTTTTAAAATTGGTTAAAAGACAGTCTAATGCACTTTCATACATACTCGCACACGCATTATTTTTATTCAGCACATTTTTTTTCAGCCGGCACTTGTTGGGCTATTGCAGCTTGTGCACTTTATATTTTTTAATAAACACACAAACATACACGGAAATATTTAACAAACCAACTGATATTGAACTTAATTAATTTTTTAGTACGATTATTTTATTATTAACATTTTTTCAATATTTTCTCACACACTTTTCATTTGCTTAAACATTAAATTATCACTACGCGATCGAGCGACGTCTTTAATACTTCGCGGCGCATCGGAAACTGGCAATGGCGGAAATTAGCATTCTCGAATAATGAGCGAGTGGAGCGAGCTGATTAGGGTTATTGCAGAGAATTATACATATTATGGGAAATGGGTAAATTCTCTGGTACTTGCTTTGGGCGCTGTATTCAAAGTGTTAAATCGCTATGGATCCTATAAAAACGTTGTGTCCCATAAAATGATGGTATTGAAAATTGCATACTTTTAAGGAAAGAGCTCTTTGAATTGCCAGCAGTGTACAGAATTTAAACCACGACATTGTTCTTTCGGAACGAATCGTTCACATTTTTAAAGTGTTTCACTTCAAGGCTATGTATCCATCATAAAAAAAGCAAGAAAAATATCGTATATTTTACTCGTGATAAATAGTAACAGCAATAATTTTGAAATTTCCTTTATCACTTTATAATCTATGAAGCGGAATCGCTTCCCTGCAAGATACAACAATCAGATTCAGCAATGCGTCAGACGGAAATTTGTTTAAATTAACACATTCGGATTAAATATGCACTTTAGTTAAAAAGAGAAATATATATATATTCATTCAAAAAACTTATAAATATTGTTACTGTTATCCCTGGTATTTGACCGAATGTGTTCCTACAGGATCGTTGCTCAAGAAAAAATTAGACGCACATATATTTCTTTGTGAAACCAGGACTTCCCTGTGCATGTGTCCTAAAAAATCTGTAGAAAAAGGTAGCAGAGGACATATGACTCTTCTTAAGAGGTTGAATACTACTTTTTATGGAGTTTAAGTTTTTCTTTTGATGCAAATACTAAGCTTCATTAAAAACAAACGTTAGCTTTTTCAGGCACACTATTTAGTGTATTATTATTATGGTGTAAGCGCGCAGTTAAAAGTTTTAGGCTAAATATACAACTTTTTTTTTATTAGATAGGTATATGATCAAACAAAAATTCGTTCCAAATTCATATGATTCGGCGCTAATTGGAAATATAGACATTGAACTGGGTTTTAACTTCAACCATTTTGTTTAAAATCTAGAAGTCTGGTAGTAATTCACATCTGAACTCAGAAAAAACACTTACCTTAAACTGAGGAAAATATTTCTCAAAAAACTATTCTTTAATTTGAGAAAAATTTTAATGTAATAATAAATTCGATTCATATGAAATTCATGCATTTTAAAAAAACAGCACTCCATATGAAGCCAAGGCACTTCGGTATGATATTCAAATTTACACTAACAAATTGAAACCAAAAAAATTTTCAAAAATATTGTAGCACTGGGAATCTTGAAATAGAAGCTTGCAAAGTCCATTGAAGGCCTGATGCGCTAAACGTCAAGCCTTTAGTGTGTGGATCGCTGATGATAAACCGTCAAGAGTTTTGATATATTCGGCTATACGGTCTATGAACTTTGCTTTTTTCTAATTTACTCGTTTTCTAAACAAACATATATAGCATTACCCATTAAGATAGATAAAAACAGTCTTTTTTATAGAATAAAAGAATAACAAAAATAATTTCAGTTAAGCGGTTTTATTGAAAACAATACTTACATGAAGTAATAATAATAATAAAAGTTAGAAAATAATTAGGTAGGTCCTAGGTACTAGTAATCATGCTCCTCATCAATCTAGGGCGTTGTTCAGACAATTAAATAAAAGCGCTCGGGGCGTGAAATTTCTAAAATGTGAGGCGTAGTATTAACCTTATTTAGGTTCAGTGGGTCTTATATATGACTATCAATAGAAATGTGATGCGTCCAACGCTTTTATTTAATTGACTAGTACCTAGGACCTACCTAATTATTTTCTAGCTTTTAGTATTATTATTATTTCATGTAAGTATTGTTTTCAATAAAACAGTTTCACTTAAACATTTTTTTTTATTATTTTATTTTCAATTGTTTAGTCTTTATTTAATTGCCTATTATTTCTCATTATATTTAATTCATTTAGTGACTCATTAATACAAGGACTCTTTCCTGATAATTTGTTACAATCTGCTTCCTCAATGTATAATCATTCCAAAGACTTTACTCTACTCTGCGCCACGCATGCTTGTCCCTCCTCGAACTCCAAATATTTTGATATCACTTCTACCGGACTGTATGTAATACTTGTTTTAAATATGAGCCAAATCGGATATCATAGGTCGCTTTCTATTCATGTGTGTACTATGTGTTCCAAATATGAGCCAAATCGGACCACAAATACGATTTTTTTTTAATATCTCGATCTTTGCGCCACCTAGCGGCGATTTTTCTTCGTAGTATTTTTCTATTCATGTATGTATTATGTGTTCCAAATATGAACCGAATTGAACCACAAATACGATTTTTTAAATATTTCATCCATGCGCCACCTATCGGAGTTTTTTTCTTATTATTGCATTGTCATCAGGTCTCTGAACTACATTCCAAGTTTGAAGCTTGTAGGTTATCGGGAAGTTACTTAAATTTCAATTACAAAATTCGTGCCGGCCAGCTAGTCAAGTCAAGCTACCCTGCAAAAATCGTTGGATCATGTGGTCCACTGGAGTACTTACCATTATACTCCACTGTAATGCAGCAATGGACCAACTCATGTTTCTACACGAACACATTGTAAGCCGATCATTGCTCGTTTTTAACGATTGTAATCACTACACGATGTTCATTGGACTGTGGGGTACTCCATGGATTACTCTGATGTAATGCGGAGGTGGAGTATATGGTCCAGTCCTAGGACATCGGAATGTTAATTGGACCATATTTTTTGTATGAATTGTGGGTTAATTTTGGAGTACTCGGTTGGTCCATAGCGAGTACTCCATACATGCATGCATGGAGTACTCTCGATTTTTGCAGGGTAAATAAAACCATTTAAAAAGGGAGTCCGATATATCAAATGTGTTTGAGTGAGAGTTATAATATAGGCATAAACACCGGCAAAGTTCGCTAAGTTCGAAACTCGTTCTACATTGTTTTAAAAGAAGAGATTTGTAGTGTCTCGTAGTTCAACAGGGAACACTAAAGATCACTTCGTTCAAAAGAAATCGGCTTGAAATCGATCCATTCAGTAGAGTTGTCATAATATTCTGTCAGTATTGACTTGAAAACGCGGAGTCCAGACGTTTGAACCATACTCTAATATCGGTCTAACCAATGTTGTGAATAGGGTTTTCGTAACATTGGAGTCGCTAATCGTTTTGACCACCTTTTCACAAATGCTAAAACACCTTTAGTTCTATTGAGAATGGCACTTATATGAGAGTTGAAGCTAAGTTCTCAGTTCCTTGTAACTCCCAAGTCTACAAAAACATTAACACTTTCAAGGTTATGGTTGTTAATTGTGTAGGCAGCTGGTTGTAAATTCTTACGCGAAAAACACATAAATTTACATTTTTGAAGATTAAGCGGCATGTGGTTGACATTGCACCAAGTAGCTAAGCAATTTAATCCATCTGAAGTAAAGAACGTTCTTCAATCGACGCGTAAGTTTTAAAAAGTTTTACATCATCAGCATACACCAAGATTTTAGAATACTTTATAGATGCAGAGATATCCTTTTTATTCCTATAACCAAGGAAAAAACATTTTAGTTTTTGAGAAGTATACTTGTCTAGATTAAGGGAAGCGTTTCTATCGCGCAAAATCTATCCCATTTCTTATTCTCTTCAGGAGTTTTTGGGAAGTTTTTTTTTGAGTGTATGCATTTCTTTATTTATTTACAAAAAAAATATTTAGTTAAGCTATGAAAGCTGTTTCGGTGAATAGTTTTCCATCCTAATAAGAAATACCTATTAACATAGCGAACTCGTCTTGAACGATTTTATTTGCGCAAAAATTCTTTCGGAATTTCCAAGAGGTAAAAAGTTGTAGTCGTTTTAGTTTCATACTTTTGCAGTATCTGCAGACCCTGATGAAAAATGTGGGTATCTCCACATCTTATAAAAAACCAAATAAAATTTCAGTTTGCTTCCTAATAAAAAACAAATTAGCTAAGCAGTTAGGTATTGCTTTTTCAAAAGTATTCTCAGCCCTTTTATGACTACTTTCACTTTTAAAAGAGTGTGTTTCTTCAAAATATATATACGAAATGTACCAACTGCTACTGAAATTGTTTTGTAACAAATTTTGCGTTAAAAAAGAGCAGCAACTCATTGTGTTCAATATCTGAGTTTCAGAAAAGAAGTAGGTGCTCACATTCCTCATAAATGAGCGTAGTGCTAGTAGTAAAACCTAACAGACCACACTCTCTACAGTGGTTCCCCTTGTTCCAGTGGACAGTGGTCCAGATGATCCACACGGATCAGTTTTTACTGCCTTTGTGTGTTAAAGGCGGGATAGAGGTCACATTGTTATTGCATTTTCACGTTAAATTTATAGGGCTTTGGATCACTTTCCATTGTAACGCGGAGAATGATCGATATACACACTTCGGTGAGAAATTATTAAAAATTTGCGCTTTCTTTTCTGAATACACTTTAACTGTCATAATTTAACTAATTCTTGTTCGTTCGTCCAGATCTGTGCAATAGTGCTGCAAACTATGGCCGTCAGTCGATAATTGCGATAGTCGTAAACATTGTATAACAAATGTTAGCCTCCAACAAAATGTGTAGAATATACAAATGCATTCCAAGATATTAAATGCGCAAGTTAAAGTATTGTCAAAATTTTTTATGATCCAGTTGTGAAAAGTTATACTTTAAATAAATGTAAAAAACGCGAATTTCATGGAAAACTCACAATTGCTTCTAAAAGGTGATATTTTTTGAAAAACACTAAACTATCGATAGTACCATGAAGAGTTTGCAGCCCTCCTGATGCGAACCCGGATTCAGCGTTCTTGTCCGAACAGATTTTTTGTTTATATTTTGTTTGTTCTTTTCTCAATTTTCTCAGAAAGAATCTGAAATGAACTAGCGAAACGTAGCAAGAATTATGCCCAGATTCGAACGATGACTTCCTATTAACTGCGGCTTAAAGGACTCCTCCTAACTTTTTAAATTTATTTTAGTCAGTTTTTTTGTCGTTGAAACAATAGAAAGGTTGAAGTGAAACTAATGGAGTAAGACTTTTATTACTTACCTTACGTGAATTTCTATCTCCTTTCTCTTCTGACATCATCTTTATTCATTACAATTCTTTAATTTTGTTTAAAAATTTAATTTTCATTCTTCCAAGCAATTTTTTCACTTCACTTCACTAAAATACGCACTTCCAAGCATATTTTTTCCTAATTTTATAAATCGAATATTGCAATTTATGGCTTATATTTTATTTTTTGAAAACATTTAAACAATTTTCTTTCTAACTCACAATAAATCATTTTACGGCATTTCAACACTTTTGTATTCATACAAGTATGTATGTTGACGCGCATTAGATCGCATTATGAAATTATTTTCAATTGAAAATGGCTTCAACACTAAAAAAATGTGACACTTTTCGGAAATAACACTATCAAGAAGGAAACTAACGGAAATTTTTAAAATTGCTGAAAGACAGTCTAATGCACTTACATACATACTCGCACACACATTAATTTTTATTCAGCACATTTTTTTTCAGCCGGCACTTTTTGGGCTATTGCCGCTTGTGCACTTTATATTTTTAAATAAACACACAAACATACACGGAAATATTTAACAAACCGACTGATATTGAACTTAATTAATTATTTAATACGATTATTTTATTATTAACATTTTTTCAATATTTTCTCACACACTTTTCATTTGCTAAACATTAAATTATCACTACGCGATCGAGCGACACGTCTTTAAATCTTCGCGGCGCATCGGAAACTGAAAATGGCGGAAATAAGCATCTCGAATAATGAGCGAGTGGAACGAGCTTATTACGGTTATTGCGGAGAACTACACATATTATGGGTAAATTCACTGGTACTTACTTTGGGCGCTGTATTTAAAAGACTAAAATCCTATAGATCCTATAAAAAAGTTTTGTCACATAAAATGAATGTTTTAAATTTGCATACTTTTAGGGAAAGAGCTCTTTTGAATTGCCAGCAGTGTACGAACTTTTGACCACGATTTTGGTACTGGAGAATTCCGTTGCTTTTTCGGAACGAATCGTTCACATTTTTACAGTGTTTGGCCTCAAAGCTATGTATCCATCATAAAAAAAGCAAGAAAAATTTCATATATATTTCTTGTGATAAATAGTAGCAGTCATGTAGCTTTGAAATTCCTTTATCACTCAATTCTCTATAAAATCACTTCCCTACAAAATAGAACAATCAGATTCAGCAATGTGTCAGACGGAAATTTGTTAAAATTAACACATTCGGATTAAAAATGTACTTTAGTTAAAAAGAGAAAACGAATAACAAATTTCTTTGAGGGATGTCAAAATTACTTGGCCACTATTGCTTTTCACACGAAATATAACCGAAATTTTGCCTGAGCTTTTTCTTATAACGTGGAAATCGAGATAAGTAAAGCAGCGTTTTATAATTATCCTTAAATTTAAGGAAAGGACTTCTTTCTTTATATTTACACTTCAACACAATATAAGCGGAAAATTTGTATTATAACCAACACTTTGAAATTCAAAGAACTGTCAAACAGCCGAATAAAAATGTTGACTGAATAAACATTAAAAACATTTCTTGCTCAGTAATTTGACTTAAAAAAACTCCAATCAAAAATACTCGACGGTGCGTTCAGAAAGTTATCACCCAACGACTGATCATTCATTAGTTGTGTTGGCTGAAAGCATCGGTTAGGGTGATTAGGGTGAATAGAAGTCCGAACACTGTTCATAATGCTCTAGAGCTTTTTACCCAAAGTATGCAAACTTAAAACACAATCACAATCACCAAAAAACCAAAAAAACTTAATTTTATGGGAGAAAACTATTTTATAGGATCTATAGCCATTATAGCACATTGAATACAGCGACTAAAGCAATAACCAGATAATTTAACATAATAAGTAAAGTCAGAGGTAGAGTTCTCTGCAATAACCGTAATAACCTCCCTCCACTCGCTCAATATTCGTGATGCTAGTTTCCTCAGTTTTCAGTTTCCGATGCGCCCGCGAAGTTTTAGAGACGTTTTCTTAATCGCGCAGTAACAACTTAACGTTTAGGAAGTGAAAAGTGTGTGAGAAAATAGTGTAAAAATGTTAATAATAAAATAATAGTATTAAAAAATTAATTAAGTTCAATATAAGTCAGTTTGTAATCTATTTCCCAGTATGTTTGTGTGTTTATATTAAAAATTTGTAGTGCACAGCTGCTAAAGCTCAACAAGTGCCGGCTGAAGGAAAAAAATGTTCTAAAGAAAGATAAATGTGTTTTGCGAGTATGTATGTATGTAGGCGCATTAGACAGTCTCTTTAGCAGTATTAAAAATTTCCGTAATCTTTCTTGGTAGTAATTTTTTCTCGTAGCTTTGTGATACACTTTTTGCAGTGCGGGCTAATTTTGTTAAGCTGGCAAATTTTGCATTAGTGGAATTTATTGAGGCCGTTTGAGTTGAAAATAATTTTAATAATTCGATCTAAGACATGCACATGCATACATACATACATACTTTTGGTACATAAAAGTGTAAAAATCCGTCAGTCAGGTAAGTTTTTAATCAGCACTGTAATATAACGAGTTCCTTAAGGGCATTCTTCTTTGTGTCCGGGCATATTTCTTGTTTACATTTTGCTAGTTCGTTTCCCATTCTGTTTGAGAAAATTGAGAAAAGAACAAGTATATGTAAACAAGACATTTTTTCGTACAGAAGGCTGAGTCCGTCTGAACTGAGTAAACATGAGTCTCGCACAGGGAGCTGCAAAACTATCGAGGGTATACGATATCTAGTTTTACACGGTTTTATTTAGCTGACTCTGTGTAGCTGGCGTTTGTTTACGAATTTTGCAATTAAAATTTAAGTAACTTCCCGATAAGCTACAAGCTCGAAACTGGGAATGTGCTCAAAACCCAACGACAATACAATATTCCCGCTAGGGCTCAGGGTCGAGATATTCAAAAATCGCACTGTTTGGCTCATATACAAGTACATGAATAGAGAGCGAACAATGAACAATCGCCGCAGGTTGATACGCATATACATCGAAAACGAAATTCTTATGAAAAAAAATCCCGCTAGGTGCTGCAAGGATCGAGATATTAAAAAACACTCGTATTTGTGGTCCGTTTGGCTCATATTTGGAACAAATATTATATACAGTCCGGTAGAAGTGAGTCGAGTAAAGTCGTTGGAAGGATTATTTATTGAGGACTTAGATTGTAACAACTGTCAGGAAAGAGTCCTTGTAATAATGAGTCACTAAATTAATTAAAAGAATGAGAAATAATGGCAATTAAATAAAGACTAAAAGCTTGATAATAAAATAATAACAAAAAAAAATTTAAGTTAAACGGTTTTATTGAAAACAATATTTACATAAGTAATAATAATACTATAAAGTTAGAAAATAATTGGGTAGGTCCTAGGTACTAGTCATTACACTCCTCATCAAATTAGGGCGTCGATCAGGCAATTAAATAGAAGAGTTGGGCGAGTGATATTTCTAAAAATGTGAGGCGTAGCAAACCTGATTAAATTCAGTTGGTCTTACTTATGAAGAAATATGCCAAACGAAGGCTCACCTAAGGCGGCGGTTCAAGCTTTATGCCGGGAAAAGCTAAACTTGAAGTATATACAGATCCGGGTGACGCATAGAATTTATTTAAATAAAATAAAATGGGCGTAATTGGGAATTCTTCAGCGGATATGGCTAGCGAAGTACTTAAAAATACAAAAAATAACTGTTCGGGTCCTCAATATAGATTTGACTGCAGAAAAGTAGCAAGCAGCACAAGAAAGTTCTACTTCGATTAAAAACTGTTCTATCGAAGCTTGACCCCTCGTATAAAGTCTTTATGAAAAACGAATCTATGGATGGCGTTTAACACAAACAAAGTTTTAATGTGTGATGGTCAGCCAGCTGCGGTTGTGCTTTCGTAGCTTCTATGGCAAAAACCTACGCAATAGAGATATTACATACGATGGTATTTTCGAAGAGGTGGTTTCAAAAAACTAGTCGTGGACAGTGGCGATGTTGCACTCATGGGTAGGGGGCTAGTGTTGGCCAAATTTATATCAAAATTGTTTCTTATAGTGTAGCGAATTTACGCAGTAAGCTTAAGTTTAATAACTTTTTTACGTATAGTTCATTCTTTTGATGTTTTCTTTTTGTTTGAAACACATGTAGTTTCTGAGGACAAATCAAGAGTTTGTCACCTATTTAAGGAATACGTTTTACATTGGGTAGATGCTGTTAAGACACATAAAGCTGGTCGCGCTAGTGGTGGGTGTCTATTTGGTTACAAAGGTGTTTAGAATCTTTTGCAAAATACAGTTTCTTAGCGTCTCTGATTGTGTTGTACTTTCTGTCAATCTCCATGAGAATGCATGGTTTTTCGTCCAGTACCTGAATTGTAACAAGTGGTGTGATGATTTTATACGTTTGGAAAATTTACTAGTTAGCCAGAATCCGACCTCGTTTTGTACTCTTGCTGATTTAAGCGAGAGTAGGTAAATTGCAAGATATAGACATAAACTTTAGTGTCTGGTATGCCTGGGGTTTCGGAAAGCAGAAAGTCAAAAGACGTGGTCATTGATGCAAAAGGTAAAGAGTTCTGGGTTTAGTCGAAGATGTTGGCGGGGTTATCTTAAATGGAAGGCTAGCTGGTATGTGACTGTGGAATTTACGTTTTGCGGTTTGTTGGTAGTTCGGTTATAGATTACGCCATATGCTCTTTCGATCTTCTCTCTGCAGTTAAAATTTTTCAGTGGATAAAAAAGATTTTTCGGATCATATGCCGCTTTGCATTCATTTCGAGGTTTCCGTGAAAGAAAGGAATACTCCCGTGAACTTATGTCCCGCGAAGATACCGTGGAAGCAGTGCATGCGCAAAGGTATCCCAGTCTTATCAGCTCAATGCCCATGTGTGACTTTGCTAATACAGATGAAATTGACGTATGATATAATACATAAAAACTGCTGCAGCAGATTGTTGCAAGGAATCCAACTTTATTCCGGAGCAGGTGTGGTTTGACAGCCAATGTTTTAAGGCGTTGAAACACTTAGATGAACTTAGGTCAGTGATACTGAAGAGCTCGTGGGTTATATATTGCACTACGTTCTGGTTATTTCAAGCTCTGCGCTAAGAAAAAGTTAGAATATAAATGTAAGGAAATTGACTTATTAAATACTGTCAGAAACTCGGGATACTGGTGGAAGGTTGCTAACTCGTTAAAAATCGTCCTCCAAATGAAGTCCTTTGCATGCACTGGGCGTTGCCTTTGGTGATCCACCATTTTCTCGATGCTCCTTTTGAGCCCCGTGAGCTGCAGCTGGTCTCAGGGTTAAAAGACAACAAGGCTCACGGTCAAGATCGTATCTGTTATGAGTTTTACAAGTACGCACAGAGTGTCTCTTAACTGAGCTCCTTGCTTGTTCAATATAATATTTTAAGAAAAAAATTCCTCAATCGTTTTGTAACTCTACTCTGTTGCCCTTTTCAAAAGGGTGATCCCGATCTTCCATCCAATTACAGGGGGCTATCACTGCTTGATTCAATATACAAAATTTTCGCTGGTTTGCTTCTGAGCCGCATCAATGCTTGGATTGATTGTAGCAATATAATTTCTGAATTCCAGGCGGGTTTTCGGTAAAGGCTATTCTACAATGGACAATTTGTTTAATTTAACTAGTATAGTTCAGTTAAACTTTGTGCGAAAAGAAAACTTTCGCCTTTTTTGTTGATTTTTCATGTGCTTTTGACACAGTCTCCACGGAATATGCTTTTCTCTAAGTTAGCCCAGCTCGGCCTCTCCAGCCACATTATAGAGGTTTGTACGCTCCATTTATGTAGAAACAGCCAGTCAGGTATGGATGGATGGAGTGCTTTCAGATCCTTTTACTGTTAAACCACGGTGTACGCAAGGTGCTTGCTGAGTCCAACTCTGTTTCTCATTATACATCAACGATTTAAGTGGCAGTCTCTCCGGCGGTGTAAAGGTTGCTCACACAACAGTAAAGTACTTATGTACGCCGACGATATCGTTCTTTTAGCAGACTCTGCCACTGTCTTACAGAAAATGATAAATGAGCTTTACGTGTATAGTATGCAGTGGGGTTTGAGAGTTAACCTGACCAATCTAAAATATTAGTGTTCAGGGAATGCAGCAGGTGTCCTTCTTTTCGTTGGTCTTTTGGTAGCGAGTTTATTGAGATTATAAATGAATACAAGTATCTGGGAGTTCTCTTGAATTACAAACTATCTTTTACAAAGCACCTCGAGGCAAAACTAGTTGAGGTTAAAACAGCGACAAATGCTACCTGGTCAAAATACATAAATAACCCTCGCATTCGTATCTCAAATAAGATGAAAATTACGCAATGCAACATGTATGTCCATTATGTTTTATCGTACGCAAGTCTGAGGTGTTGATAAGTTTGAATGCATAGACAACTTCTTCGCTTATTTTTAAAAATGTTAATGTTTTTACCAGCTAATAGACCAAACTATATGTTACGCCCTGATCAGTTTATCGTGCTATTCAGTCACACCTTATGCATTCATATGCTTATATTGCGCGCCTGTTTAATTGTCGGCAAATAGGACTGCCCTGAGTTGTAGCAGAGGAGACAGTGAGACAAGGGTCGTACTGGGTTAAAAAGTAGAGAAACTTTTATGAAGTGTCGACATGATGCCTCTGTCTGACTTTTCTTCCGCATCGCTTAATATGAGCATAACAATTTTACTAGAGAATTAATTCATAAAAGAGTTTGCAGACTATGCCGATAGTTCTTTTCAGTCGTCACACGATCTTTACTCCGACTTGCTCCCTATGTAGTCTCCCTATTTTAACGATGATTATTCTGCGTACTGCATAAGGCTGATTTTTCGCAAAGGGGAGGCTTG
>JARSSU010038945.1:0-12058 GCA_029619165.1 Eurosta solidaginis
TGGACGCCTTTTCGAGATATCGTCATTAGGGTGCGCAGGGGTGACTAGAATGTGTTTGTACGATATGGGTATCAAACGAAAGGTGTTACTGAGCATTTTAAGAGGGAGTGAGCATTAGGTCTATAGGTGGACGCCTTTTCGAGAAATCGCCATTAGGGTGGGCCAGGGGTGACTCTAGAATGTTTGTACGATATGGGTATCAAACGAAAGGTGTTACTGAGCATTTTAAGAGGGAGTGGGCATTAGGTCTATAGGTGGACGCCTTTTCGAGATATCGCCATTAGGGTGGGCCAGAGGTGACTCTAGAATGTGTTTGTACGATATGGGTATCAAATGAAAGGTGGTATTGAGTATTTTAAAAGGGAGTAATCCTTAGTTCAATAGGTGGACGCCTTTTCGAGATATCGCCATAAAGGTGGACCAAGGGTGACTCTAGAATGTTTGTACGATATGGGTATCAAACGAAAGGTGTTACTGATCATTTCAAGAGAGAGTGGGCATTAGGTCTATAGGTGGACGCCTTTTCGAGATATCGCCATAAGGGTGGGCCAGGGGTGACTCTAGAATGTTTGTACGATATGGGTATGAAACGAAAGGTGTTACTGAGCATTTTAAGAGGGAGTGGACATTAGGTCTATAGGTGGACGCCTTTTCGAGATATCGCCATTAGGGTGGGCCAGGGGTGACTCTAGAAGGTTTGTACGATATGGGTATCAAACGAAAGGTGTTACTGAGCATTTTAAGAGGGATTGTGGACATTAGGTCTATAGGTGGACGCCTTTTCGAGACACCGCCATTAGGGTGGCCAGGGGTGACTCTAGAATGTTTGTACGATATGGGTATCAAACGAAAGGTGTTACTGAGCATTTTAATAGGGAGTGGGCATTAGGTCTATAGGTGGACGCCTTTTCGAGATATCGCTATTAGGGTGGGCCAGGGGTGACTCTAGAATGTTTGTACGATATGGGTATCAAACGAAAGGTGTTACTGAGCATTTTAATAGGGAGTGGGCATTAGGTCTATAGGTGGACGCCTTTTCGAGATATCGCCATTAGGGTGGGCCAGGGGTGACTCTAGAATGTATTTGTACGATATGGATATCAAATTAAAGGTATTAATGAGGGTTTTAAAAGCGAGTGGCCCTTAGATGTATATGTGAAGGCGTTCTCGGTATATCGACCAAAATGTGGACCAGGTGATCCAGAAAATCATCTGTCGGGTACTGCTAATTTATTTATATATGGAATACCACTAACAGTATTCCTGCCAAGATTCCAAGGGCTGTTGATTTCGCCTTGTAGAACTTTTTCATTTTCTTCTACTTAATATGGTAGGTGTCACACCCATTTTACAAAAGTTTTTTCCAAAGTTATATTTTGCGTCAATAAGCCAATCCAGTTACAATGTTTCATCCCTTTTTTCGTATTTGGTATAGAATTATGGCATTTTTTTATTTTTCGTAATTTTCGATATCGATAAAGTGGGCGTGGTTATGGTCGGATTTCGGCCATTTTTTATATCGAGATAAAGTGAGTTCAGATAAGTACGTGTGCTAAGTTTAGTAAAGATATATCGATTTTTGCTCAAGTTATTGTGTTAACGGCCGAGCGGAAGGACAGACGGTGGACTGTGTATAAAAACTGGGCGTGGCTTCAACCGATTTCGCCCTTTTTCACAGAAAACAGTTATCGTCCTAGGAGCCAAGCCTCTACCAAATTTCACAAGGATTGGTGTTTTGTTCGACTTATGGCATTAAAAGCATCCTAGACAAATTAAATGAAAAAGGGCAGAGCCACGCCCATTTTGAAATTTTCTTTTATTTTTGTAATTTGTTGCACCACATCATTACTGGAGTTGAATGTTGGCATAATTTACTTATATGCTGTAAAGATATTAACTTTTCTTTTAAAATTTGAATTTAAAAAAATTTTTTTTTAAAAGTGGGCGTGGTCGTTCTCCGATTTGCTAATTTTTATTAAGCAGACATAAAGTAATAAGGGTAATGTTCCTGCCAAATTTCATCATGATATCTTTAACGACTGCCAAATTACAGCTTGCAAAACTTCTAAATTACCTTCATTTAAAAGTGGGCGGTGTCACGCCCAATGGCCAAAATTTTAATAGTTTTCTATTCTGCGTCATAAGCTCAACTCAACTACCAAGTTTCATCGCTTAATGCGTATTTGGTAATGAATTATCGCACTTTTTTGATTTTTCGAAATTTTCGATATCGAAAAATTGGGCGTGGTTATTGTCCGATATCGTTCATTTTAAAAAGCGATCTGAGATGAGTGCCCAGGAACATATATACCAAATTTCATGAAGATACCTCAAAATTTACTCAAGTTATCGTGTTAAAGGACAGACGGACGGACGGACGGACGACTGTGTATAAAAACTGGGCGTGGCATCAACCGATTTCGCCCATTTTCACAGAAAATAGTTAACGTCGTAAAATCTACTCCCCTACCAAATTTCAAAAGGATTGGTTAATTTTTGTTCGACTTATGGCGTTAAAAGTATCCTAGACAAATTAAATGAAAAAGGGCGGAGCCACGCCCATTTTGAAATTGTCTTTTATTTTTGTATTTTGTTGCACCATATCATTACTGGAGTTGAATGTTGACATAATTTACTTATATACTGTAAAGATATTAAATTTTTTGTAAAAATTTTACTTTAAAAAAAAATTTTTTTAAAAGTGGGCGTGGTCCTTCCCCGATTATGCTAATTTTTATTAAGCGTACATATAGTAATAGTAGTAACGTTCCTGACAAATTTCATCATGATATCTTCAACGACTGCCAAATTACATCTTGCAAAAGTTTTAAATTACCTTCTTTTAAAAGTGGGCGGTGCCACGCCCATTGTCCAAAATTTTACTAATTTTCTATTCTGCGTCATAAGTTCAACTCATCTACCAAGTTTCGTCGCTTTATCGGTATTTTGTAATGAATTATCGCACTTTTTCGGTTTTTCGAAATTTTCGATATCGAAAAAGTGGGCGTGTTTATAGTCCGATATCGTTCATTTTAAATAGCGATCTGAGATGAGTGCTCAGGAACCTACATACTAAATTTCATCAAGATACCTCAAAATTTACTCAAGTTATCGTGTTAACGGACGGACGGACGGACCTACGGACGGACGGACATGGCTCAATCAAATTTTTTTCGATCCTGATTATTTTGATATATGGAAGTCTATATCTATCTCGATTCCTTTATATATGTACAACCAACCGTTATCCAATCAAACTTAATATACTCTGTGAGCTCTGCTCAACTGAGTATAAAACATTATTGTTAAGCCTTGAGCTCGATTCGAACCCGCGATCTTAAAATCAGTAGGCCGATATAACAACAAAAATTGTTAATACATCCCAGAGCACGGGGAAAAAAGTGTCATTAAAATATGACACTATGGCAGCATTGCCAACAAACAAGTCCAATTTTCACAGCCATTCTGCAACAGATGTCGCAGTGTTGTGAATATCAATTGGCACGAACCAGAATAGAAGTAGGATTAATGAAGACAAACAAAAAAACCGCTGTGGTGGCTGAATGGTTATAGCAGCGGAGCCTAAACGTTGCCGATGAAGGAATTTAGCAGTTCCCGAAATGGATCTATACAACGAGCTTTGGCAGTTGTCTAAAATTTTTTCTTTCTTCTATTCTAATTTAAAAATTTTTTCAATTAAGAAAAAATTTATCATAACAATAATAATGATACAAAATTATTGTTAGGCCTTGAGCTCGATTCGAACCCGCAATCTTAAAATTAGGCCGATATAACAACAAAAATTTGTAACGTAGCGTTACAATAACGTAACCACCCCCTGTATATCCTTATTCACTTAAACCTGAACCTCCCTGTACTCATTTTTCTATAGCATGGCTAAAAACCACTTGTACTTATTGTTTTATAGCGTAGCCAACAACCACTAAAATAGCAAACCAATGAAAAACACAATAACGGAGCGTTGAATTCTCAACCAGTTTGTGTCACCACCCATATAAACACTGAATTTGCATTTTTGCAATTCAGTCCTCGCAGGTGAGCCAGCGGGAGTGGTTGTCCTTTTAAAGACAAAATTGCCACTCCTGCTAGCCAGCTGAGTGGAAGGGGCGCTGTCATGGCGCGGGTCACCCTTCACCCAGGTAAGGACGAGCGGGGCGGATGCCTTTGTGCTATTGCCACCCGTCGCCCCCCTGGGTATTGAGCGGCCCGACGCCCTAAAGACTACATAACCCCCTCCCCCTCAGCTCTGGCTTCGGCTAGTTGAGTGGAAGGGGAGCCGTCATGGCACGGGTCACCCTTCACCCGGGTAAGGACGAGCGGGGCGGATGCCTTTGTGCTATTGCCACCCGTCGCCCCCCCTGGGTGTTGAGCGGCCCGACGCCTTAATGACTATACCCCCCCTTCCCTCAACTCTGGGTTCGGCCGTGAGTCGATGCGTGCGCATAAGGGGCTACCGCTGTGCCGTTAGGGTGCACTTCCCCTCCGCGCACGGATCGATCCACGGTGTATCGGCTGGTACAGCCCCGCCCCTCTTACGCACCTTCTATAAGCGTGCAACTAGGGAGGCGGGGGTGTCCAGCAGTGAAACCAGCACTAACGAGTCCTCGCAGTCTCTTCCGCAGGTGACTGACCCCGCGACTACCACAGCTGCCGAAGAAGAGCGACTAGACGGATCCCGTTGAAGCCGACCGACCAATACCAGCCCGTTGGTACGCCTATCCGACCCCACCCGGAACACGCAGCCGCTGTCCAGGTAAACCCCGTCGCCGGCCTATTTTCTCTCTCTCTCTCTCTGCCCTGGTACGCGCTCCTTAGCCCACCGCCGCTGCCGTCGCACCGTCGCCCTTCTGGTGCCACCGCTGCTACGACGACCGTTGGCCGTTCGCCATCCTACCGCCGTTAAGCCGCTGTATCCGTCACGCCGCTGCTACGACGACCGTTGGCCGTTCGCCATCCTACCGCCGTTAAGCCGCTGCATCCGTCACGCCGCTGCTACGACAACCGTTGGCCGCTCGCTATCCTACCGCCGTTGAGCCGCTGTATCCGTCACGCCGCTGCTACGACGACCGTTGGCCGCTCGCCATCCTACCGCCGTTAAGCCGCTGTATCCGTCACGCCGCTGCTACGACGACCGTTGGCCGTTCGCCATCCTACCGCCGTTAAGCCGCTGCATCACCGTCCGTCCAGTTCGCTGGTGCCGTCACTACGTCCATACCGCTACATCCATCCGTCCGCTAATACTGTCCGCCGTCCAGCCACTGCGCTCATACTACTGTACCAATCCGTCCGCTAGTACTGTCCGCCGTCCGGCCGCCGCGCTGATCCCGCCGCTGCTCCCGGACAACCGTACCATCCCGCCCGCTACTGCACCGCCGCTAAACCACCGTACCGACCCCTCCGCTACTACTACGCCTATTAGCCACCGCCTCCATCTTTGTACGGAAAGCTGCTGTCCGCCTAATATCCCCAGCCGTGTGTGCGTGCGTTCGTAACACATAAATATCGTGTATTTATTCAGTAGGGGTTTGTGGGACCTTTACACGACTCTGGTTTGACTGAGTGTTACCCCAGCCTTAGACAAAACCCACCTCATAAATTGTTAATACATCCCAGAGCACGGGGGAAAAAAAGTGTCAATAAAATATGACACTATGGCAGCATTGCTAACAAACAAGTCCAATTTTCACAGCCATTCTGCAACAGATGTCGCAGTGTTGTGAATATCAATTGGCACGAACCAGAATAGAAGTAGGATTAATGAAGACAAACAAAAAACCGCTGTGGTGGCTGAATGGTTATAGCAGCGGAGCCTAAACGTTGCCGATGAAGGAATTTAGCAGTTCCCGAAATGGATCTATACAACGAGCTTTGGCAGTTGTCTAAAATTTTTTTCTTTCTTCTATTCTAATTTAAAAATTTTTTCAATTAAGAAAAAATTTATCATAACAATAATAATGATAAAAAATTATTGTTAGGCCTTGAGCTCGATTCGAACCCGCGATCTTAAAATCAGTAGGCCGATATAACAACAAAAATTGTTAATACATCCCAGAGCACGGGGAAAAAAGTGTCAATAAAATATGACACTATGGCAGCATTGCCAACAAACAAGTCCAATTTTCACAGCCATTCTGCAACAGATGTCGCAGTGTTGTGAATATCAATTGGCACGAACCAGAATAGAAGTAGGATTAATGAAGACAAACAAAAAACCGCTGTGGTGGCTGAATGGTTATAGCAGCGGAGCCTAAACGTTGCCGATGAAGGAATTTAGCAGTTCCCGAAATGGATCTATACAACGAGCTTTGGCAGTTGTCTAAAATTTTTTCTTTCTTCTATTCTAATTTAAAAATTTTTTCAATTAAGAAAAAATTTATCATAACAATAATAATGATAAAAAATTATTGTTAGGCCTTGAGCTCGATTCGAACCCGCGATCTTAAAATCAGTAGGCCGATATAACAACAAAAATTGTTAATACATCCCAGAGCACGGGGAAAAAAGTGTCAATAAAATATGACACTATGGCAGCATTGCCAACAAACAAGTCCAATTTTCACAGCCATTCTGCAACAGATGTCGCAGTGTTGTGAATATCAATTGGCACGAACCAGAATAGAAGTAGGATTAATGAAGACAAACAAAAAACCGCTGTGGTGGCTGAATGGTTATAGCAGCGGCGCCTAAACGTTGCCGATGAAGGAATTTAGCAGTTCCCGAAATGGATCTATACAACGAGCTTTGGCAGTTGTCTAAAATTTTTTCTTTCTTCTATTCTAATTTAAAAATTTTTTCAATTAAGAAAAAATTTATCATAACAATAATAATGATAAAAAATTATTGTTAGGCCTTGAGCTCGATTCGAACCCGCGATCTTAAAATCAGTAGGCCGATATAACAACAAAAATTGTTAATACATCCCAGAGCACGGGGAAAAAAGTGTCAATAAAATATGACACTATGGCAGCATTGCCAACAAACAAGTCCAATTTTCACAGCCATTCTGCAACAGATGTCGCAGTGTTGTGAATATCAATTGGCACGAACCAGAATAGAGAAGTAGGATTAATGAAGACAAACAAAAAACCGCTGTGGTGGCTGAATGGTTATAGCAGCGGCGCCTAAACGTTGCCGATGAAGGAATTTAGCAGTTCCCGAAATGGATCTATACAACGAGCTTTGGCAGTTGTCTAAAATTTTTTCTTTCTTCTATTCTAATTTAAAAATTTTTTCAATTAAGAAAAAATTTATCATAACAATAATAATGATAAAAAATTATTGTTAGGCCTTGAGCTCGATTCGAACCCGCGATCTTAAAATCAGTAGGCCGATATAACAACAAAAAAAAATAAAAGATAATATAATAAAATAAAATAAGAAATATCAAAATAAATTAGCATAAAAGAAATATACAAATTTTAATGTAATATCTTTGTAGCAAATTTATTTATTTTTTGTTCAGTATAAGACGTGCTATATATAAAATGAGCATAAAATCTGGAAATGCAAAAAACATTTGGGTCTTATCTTTTATTTCAACTTAGTTTATTATTATTTAAATGCAACTTGATTGAATCGGAAAATTTCACGTTGTATATTAAACGAAAAAACGACCCAATACGTGTAAGTAAAGTTTGTCCAGAAAATAGGCCTCATTAAAGTTTTTGTGCGCTAACAATTATTTTAGAACAATTTTTTAAGAATTTTGGTACAGACCCAATATAGGTAAGTGGCAACAATGGGAAACGATATTTTATTTGAACTGAAAATGTGTAAGGCAGTAGTTCTCTCACCGTTTGGGGCGTACGAATATATACATATGTAGAGATGAAACATTTGAGCAACGCGACAATGCAGCTTTGGAGTTTCGAATTCAGGGGGTTTGTGAACATAATGGGTATTACAGATGGCAATTTCGATATTTGCAAGATTTTCGAATTTGCAAAAAACTTTTTCTATTAATTATAAACAAATAGAGTAATATTTGTTAATAAAAATAGGCCTGTGCACTGCGGCTGATCCATCCGAATCGATTCATATAACTTTTATATGATTTTACGTACGATAACTATGCGAAACATCCTCTCAATTAATTGTATGGAAATTTTGTTAGCGTATTAATATATAGATAGTGGGTAATATACTGCCTATGCAATATTTCAACCTAAAATCGAAAACGTTTTTGGGTGTTTTTTTCCTTTAATATACAACAACAAACAAATAAGGAAGACTAAGTTCGGGTGTAACCGAACATTACATACTCAGCTGAGAGCTTTGGGGACAAAATAAGGGAAAATCACCATGTAGGAAAATAAACCTAGGGAAACCCTGGAATGTGTTTGAATGACATGGGTATCAAATGGAAGGTATTAAGAGTATTTTAAAAGGGAGTGGGCCATAGTTCTATAGGTGGACGCCATTTCGGGATATCGCCATAAAGGTTGACCAGGGGTGACTCTAGAATGTGATGATACGATATGGGAATCAATGAAAGGCGTTAATGAGTATTTTAAAAGGTAGTGGGCCTTAGTTCTATAGGTTGACGCCTTTTCGTGATATCGCCATAAAGGTGGACCAGGGGTGACTCTAGAATTTGTTTGTACGATATGGGTATCAAATGAAAGGTGTTAATGAGTATTTTTAAAGGGAGTGGGCCTTAGTTCTATAGGTGGACGCCTATTCGAGATATCGCCATAAAGGTGAACCAGGGTGACCCAGAACATCATCTGTTCGGTACCGCTAATTTATTTATATATGTAATACCACGATAGTATTCCTGCCAAGATTTCAAGGGCTTTTGATTTCGCCCTGCAGAACTTTTTCATTTTATTCTACTTAGTATGGAAGGTGCCACACCCATTTTACAAAGTTTTTTTCTAAAGTTATATTTTGCGTCAATTAACCAATACAATTACAATGTTTCATCCATTTTCATATTTGGTATAGAATTATGGCATTTTTTTCATTTTTCGTAATTTTCGATATCGAAAAAAGTCGGCGTGGTCATAGTCGGAATTCAGCCATTTTTATACCAAGATAAGGTGAGTTCAGATAAGTACGGTAACTAAGTTTAGTAAAGATATATCAATTTTTGCTCAAGTTATCGTGTTAACGTCGGAACGGAAGGACAGACGGTCGACTGTGTATAAAAATTGGGCGTGGCTTCAACCGATTTCGCCCATTTCCACAGAAAGCAGTTACCGTCATAGAATCTATGCCCCTACCAAATTTCACAAGAATTGGTAAATTTTGTTCGACTTATGGCATTAAAAGTATTCTAGACAAATTAAATTAAGAAGGGCGGAGCCACGCCCATTTCGAAATTTTCTTTTATTTTTGTATTTTGTTGCACCATATTATTACTGGAGTTGAATGTTGACATAATTTACTTATATACTGTAAAGGTATTAAATTTTTTGTTAAAATTTCACTTAAAAAAAATTTTTTTAAAAAGTGGGCGTGTTCGTCATTCGATTTTGCTAATTTTTATTTAGCACACATACAGGAATAGGAGTAACGCTTTTGCCAAATTGCATCATGATATCTTCAACGACTGCCAAATTACAGCTTTCAAATTACCTTCTTTCAAAGTGCGCGGTGCCACGACCATTGTCCAAAATTCTACCAATTTTCTATTCTACGTCATAAGGTCAACTCACCTGCCGAGTTTCATCGCTTTATCCGTCTTTGGTAATGAATTATCGCACTTTTTCGGTTTTTCGAAATTTTCGATATCGAAAAAGTGGGCGTGGTTATAGTCCAATTTCGTTCATTTAAGGTAGGGATCTGAGATGAGTGCCCAGGAACCTACATCACCAAATTTCATCAAGATACCTCAAAATTTACTCAAGTTATCGTTATTACGGAGGGACGGACGGTCGGACATGGCTAAATAAATTTCTTTTTTCGCCCAGATCATTTTGATATATAGAAGTCTATATCTAACTCGATTAGTTTATGCCGTTACGGATTACCGCTATGCGAACAAAGTTAATATACTCTGTGAGCTATGCTCATCTGAGTATAATGAGCATAAAATCTGGAAATGCAAAAACATTTTAGGTCAAATTTGCTAATAAATTGTTATAAATAAATAAAATTAGTGAGTTGAGAGAAAGTTCTGTTAAATAAAGACCTATGCATTTACGTGTAAGTAAAATTTGTCCAAAAAAATAGGTCGGTTAAGTTATTACTTCTCGTTAAAGTTTTTTTGTGCGCTAACAATTATTTTAGAACAATTTTTTAAAGATTTTGGTACACACCAATACAGGTAAGTGGCAAAAATGATAAAATTTGAATGAAAAAATTTGAACTGAAAATGAGAGAGGAAGTAGTTCTCTCACCATTTGGCCGGTACGAATATGTACATATGCATATTAGTATATAGATAGTAGGGTAATATACGGCCTATGCAATATTTCGACCTAAAGTCGAAAACCTTTTTCGGTCGTTTTTTTCGTTTAATATACAACGTGAAAGTTTCCGATGAAATCAAGTTGCATTTAAATAATAATAAACTAATTAGATAATATAACAAAATAAAATAAAATAAGAAATATCAAAATAAATTAGCATAAAATACAATATACAAATTTTAATGTAATATCTTTGTAGCAAATTTATTTATTTTTTGTTAAGTATAAGACGTGCTATACCATGTTGAGTCTTATCTTTTATTTCAACTTAAAAAAAAATGAATGTAAGGCGCGATAACCTCCCAAGAGATCTAAGGCCGAGCTTCTCTTCCAATTTGCGTCGTACTCCTCTTGATTTTCCCTACAAACTGGCCGGACGGGACCTACATGATTTTTGTTATACGTGCCTCTTGTGCTTCAATCTTCGCTGTTATACGGTTCTCCTGCGATTCCAGCTTTGATGACATATATGTTTTCTGTTCTTCCAGTTGTGTAGACATTTGTGTTTCCTGTGCTTCAATCTTCGATGTTATGCGTGTCTCCTGCGATTCCAATTGAGATGCCATTGTCGATGTTTGAGCAGTTATTGCAGCCAATATCATGTTCAAGTCTGTGCTCGTAACTGTCTGCGATGTTTCGTTTTTATCTTCAATTTTTGTTGTTGTTTCGTCCCCATCAGGATAAAAGACAAACTCGTCCACATCAATTCCTTGCGACTCCATTACCTCTCGTAGCCGTGCTTGAAGTTCGATCTTATTGCCGGTTGTATTTAATCCACGGTTTTCCAACTCCTTTTTCAGTTGCTGGATCTTCAATTCACTGAACTTTGCCATGTCGAAGTTGTATTCCCAATCTTCGGAATTTATTCAACAATTCCTCTTCTGACACCAATTGTAACGAATTTGCTGCAAATGCTCTTATTTGCAATCCTCTGCTAAGTTCGAATCACTAAACTGTTGAATAAATAACTCCAACTTTGAATAATGGAAAAATGGCCTTTATTAAAGTACTTCACAATAACACTTATACTTTGCTACTCGCTGGCTTAATAACCAAACTGATTGATAACTCAAATGAAACTCTACTATTGGCCGCCAGATCGCGTGCTTAATCAATAACTGATTGATATCTCAACTCAAACTGAATTTTAGCGCCTCTACATCTGTTGCCTTTTATACCCTTTGGTTTCCTCGTTCGCATTTTTCCAGAATGTACTAGCATTGTCCATGAGATCTCAAACTTCTCAGCTATAACTAAAATTGCACAATTTTATACATCTTTTAGGTGCTTCCAGAATCTACTAGTCCAGTAGCTCTCAAACTTCTCAGATATATGCATGTGTTTGCACATTGGCTCTCCGCTGCTCGTATTCGTACATCGTACATATGTGTAGACGCAATTATTTATTCGTTTATGTAGATACATACAGATTGAATTATTGATGTGAATGTTTGTAGTTTACAGTCTCTCGCGCGCACATAGGCGTATAAGTAAATGCATCTGTGTGTGACATCTCTCTGGGCTGCCTTATATATGTGTATACTTGATTTGATTATTAACGTAAATACTGCTTGGCATGGCCTTAGTGATGGGATTACTTAGTGATGCTAATAACCGTGACA